>JAOYFF010000081.1:1409916-1428709 GCA_025773925.1 Cryptomyrus ogoouensis
GGCAGGGGTGTCGGGTTACGGCTGAGGGAGGCGGAGCCAGAGAGCCAAGCTGAAGAGCTTTGTTTCCAAAGACCACTGGGAGCACCCCCATGGAATCCATACAACTACTCCCTCTGCCTCTGCCACTCTCTCCAGCGCCCCCTACCAAATCACCCTGCCACAGGCTCCTGTCACTTTATTCCAGCCACAAAACTATCACTATTTTAAAAAAACGTTAATGTGTAATACGGTGTCTTGCAGCATTCTTCACAATTATAGGGAGTCGTATTGCCTTCCAGGACGCCAAACGAGGTGCATTCTTATTATCATTAAACACAGCAAGCGCTGCTCAACAAGGCCTCGCAGAGAGCAGCTGGCTTTGACAGCAGCATATGTGCTGCGAATGTGCCACACTTCAGTGAGGATTTTTCCCATCGTCTTCTGCAGCACGCACTTGCAAGAACAAGATAACACACTATTATACAATCACAGAGAAGAGGAGCAACGGAGCCTCACTCTTTTATAGACGTTAAAGAAGGAATCGATCTGTTTGGTAATCTGTACTTGAATGCCTGCATTCATGAACGCAACAACCTTGACAGCATTTTATGGATAAAACCGGATGGGGCTGGCATGATCGCATATCAGTTAGCTATCATACCCTTCAATGCAGGTAAAATAAGTGGAGTGACTTTGGATGAGTACACACGCTCCTCCGCTATCAGGGCTGGTGGACGTGATCACAGAACTGTCAATAAGGACGTTATTGCTGTTCGCACATTAGCAAAACTCCGCTTTCAGACTGCAGTGACGCACATGTCTTCCGGGAGACAGCCCAGAAAGGCACGCAAAAAATCCCCACGGAGCCCAGCGAAGAGTGCAGATTGTCAATCACGTTCGCAACATGATAATTTAAAGCCGAAAGCACCGTTAAAAAAAGCGTGAAACAGAATGACAGGGCGTTTAAAAGGAGCTGAAATGGCTATAGAGCATAAAACAGACATACTCCTTCGAAGCTGTTCGACCTTAATACCAGGAATGAAAATAAAAACAGATCAAGGCTTCACCCAAAGAACTAAGCCGTTAACGGCGGCGCTACAATAAGACAACTCTGAAAAGCTGGAGGTGGAATTAAAGGATATTTTAAGAAACTTTAGATCCAATGACAGCCAGAGCAAAAAAAAAAATCCACGATAAATCGCCTACAATTATCTTAAACAACACACAGAAATGAAACGAATTAGAACAGAAATTAAACAAAGCATATTAGAAGTGTCTATCAGATTCTACAGACAAAAGCCACTCGATTCAGTTCTTCCACCAATGATCTGCCCTAAAAACCAAGACACATAAATCCCAGGGAACAAGACCCCAGATCTGTATGAAACTTCGCCCCAGTGACCCCATTATAATCATGGACACCCCAACACTGACAAAGGCATGTTTACATACAAGTCATTCCTTTAAAGGAAGATTCTGTTATTTAAAAACAATCTCAACCTCTCTTAAGTCCTTCTTTTAAATCACTGCAGTGCCGACTATATTTAGACCCAGTATAGCCCAATTAATACATATTTGCTGCAGAGTGCATTGAAAAACATTTCATTTGGTTTGAAAAAAGACTGGTTTTATTGCTTTTGGCATGATGGAACACTCCAGTCTTATTCTGAATAGTATGGTGAATACAGAGTAGGCAGGCACACAGGAGAATAATTAACTTAAAACTGTTGGCTGAATGCAATAAAAATATTAAGCGGACAGAATTCCTCACAGAGGGAAAAGCTCAGTGATGATGACACTAAAATCATGGTGAGTAGGATAATACGGAGAAACAGCACGTTGAAATAGAGCAGGGTTATTCAAATCACGGTCCTCGAGGTCCGAGCACTGCTGGTTTTCCAGCCTTCCTGTACCTGAGAGCCAGGTGTGAAGCCTCTGACCAATCAGAATCAGTAATTATTAAACTAACTACCTGGGAGAACTGAAAACAAGGCCTGGATTTGGAATCGAGGTCTAGATTTGAAGAGCCCTGAAATAGAGGATCTTCTATTGCCAGCCTCTAAATGATGTGTGATTTGAAATAGGGGCTGGATTCTTCACAGAACCATGAGGATCACATCCCAGTTTCCCTGCTGCTTTCCAAGTTTCCACAGCACAACAGACAGAAAGGACCTGATCACATGGCCCAACCAGATCCAGCCGCCGTCTGCCGGATGATGCATCAACGATAACCATTGAATACCGTATCTGCTGACGCCAGACAGTTACTCATTTGCACTCATTTGTTTTCCTGGAGTTTATCTGCATTATAAATCTTAAATCAGTTTGGACTCAGAACAATTTCAGACTAACTCGCATGGCTGATGTCTCCATTCACCCTAATTCGTTCTGCCTGATGAGAAATTAGCAAGCAGACAGAGCTTGCGGGCATAAATTACCGTGCGCAGGCGGATATCATTTATGCCATGAAGAACTTTAAGCAGGTTTGCCGCTTCTCAGTGGAGCGATTAAGTAGAGTTGGGTTGAGTCCTAATCGCCCATCTCCACCGGGAATCCAACTCCACGAACCCAGGCAGGTATTCTGCCATTTCCCTGGGCGACAAGCTTTACCAGGGCTAGTAGTGGCCAGAATGTGAATTACTCCCTTAATGATACACAGGGGTGGGGCCACAAGGGGACTGGCTGCATCCGGAAGCTGATTGGCCCCTGGAGTGCCCCCTTCGCCTGTCACTCACCAATTCAAAACACATCATTGGCTAATGATAAGCCTGGCCCCTCTATATAAATTACGGCCCCTTCTCTTCCTGGAGGTCCCTTACTCATCCAGACAGAACATCCTGAGGATGGCTGCTGCTCGTAACTCCCATACCTGTTTATTGAACTCCACCCCCCATCCAGTCACCTAACAAACTAATTTACTAATAGGAGTATTAGCAGACATGGGCCGTCTTTGCCAAGCATACTGTAATAGCTAACAGTCTAGCCCTAGACTTTATCACAGTATGAAGCTGATACTGAACAATAATAATGCCATCCCAGTATGAAAACTGCAGCTCAATACTACAGTTATTACAGAAATATACATGGGTAAATTTATGGTGACACATCATATTATTGAACTAGATGTTGGCAAACATCTTTAAGCATCATCTACATATCTTAGCTATTGTGTAAACTAGATCAGAGCATTGGGGGGGGGCTCACAGTGTCCGGTGGGGGCTGTCCCCTGCGGTGCCTGCGGGGCGGCCTCGGCCTGACCCTGGTCACGTGATGCAGGGGGGCGCCTTGGGTGGGCAGGTCTGACAGACACTCCCAGGAGGTGGCGTGAGACATGGGGGTGGAGAGAGGGGGGGCCGTGGAGGGGGGAGAGGAGCTGGAGTCGTCCCCCAGACCTGAGAAAGAGAGGGATGCAGAGAAAGAGGGATCCTTACCAATGGACGCGTTTAGTGCGCACACGCTGGCTATACTGTACTGACTAGCAAAGGTGCTGGGCATATATTAATTCTGCATTTGCACCTTTAGAATGTTAATTACTGCTTTCTAAGTGATTTGAAAACACTTGTTACGCTGGGGAGGGATTTCTGAGGCACGTGTCTGTGTCTGTCAGGAACAAGGTGATTTCTGGGATAGACTCTGGACCTCCAACTGAGAATTTCTAGATGGACAGATTCAGTTCTCCTTAATTCAGGGCCCAGTGTATCAGGCTTTATACAGCAGTAAGGCTGTCTTTTTCCTCTAATTTACACACTGCTACCATATCGTTAGATACTTGCTAATTTAAGGTTACATAACAGTTTACTAAGGATGGATACTTAAATAACGATGGATGGACTTAAAACAAAACATCCTTCATCCTGGAGTGAGGCCTGTATTCTTCCATCAGCTCAGGTCCCTGAGAAGAACCTGCCTGATCTTTAACACTGATTAAAGGTTTAAAGTGCTACTTCATTGACTAGTTCTTAAGCCTGGTGTTATCCCTCAGTACACACAAACATCCTCCAGGGGGCGGCATGATAAACACCCCTCACACGCATCCCAAGGCCTCGCTGTGTCTAATCTGTCGTGAATACCAGCCTCCCGGGAGCCCCTCTGAGATGGAGGGGGGGGGAGGACTCACTCAGCCTTGTGGAAACAGGGCGAATCCGTCGGGTCCTGGAACTGCGCTTCTTAATAGCGATGGTGTCCTACAGAGAGAGGAGGAGAACCAGAGGGACTGAATTGTGTGGCCCTTGGATGAAAAGTTCACCCCATAAGCTTGGGAGACTTTAGGCATTTACAGTGCCTCAGTGGGCTGGTACCCTATACTTTACAGACACCATGAAAACCCCGATTTCCTGGCTAAATTGTCCACTGTGGTCCTTGCAAATCTGCCCTCCTAATCATCCCCTATACCTAACTGGTGAATCCTATTGGTGAAGTGACGCCTCCAATCACTGACCATCACACTCCAATCACTGACCATCACACTCCAATCACTGACCATCACACTGAGCAGGAGGTGCAGCCTCCAACCATTGACCAAAGGCCCAGTTTAAAAGTTCCTTGACACCTGGGTGCTTTTGGCAGAGATATCAAGCTCAGTGCGATCGATAATGATTCAAAAGATAAAAGTATAAAAGACCTGGACAAACCAGACAAGAGATCAAAAGAGGCACAGCAAATCTGCTCAGCTGTCAGGCACGGAAAACACAGACACACACACAGACACACACACACACACTCACACTCACACACAGACACACACACAGACACACTCACACACACAGACACACACACAGACACACACACGCACACACACTCACAGACACACACACACTCACACTCACAGACACACACACACACACACACAGACACACACACACACACACACACACGGAAACTCACAATGCTGGTACCCAACTCCTCGTCGGTGATGTCCATGGAGTCACGGTGGCGGTATGAGCGTTTACCTGTCCCTCCGTCCCCATCCCAGCGTTTCAGCTGGGACACCTGGTGCGTCTGGGGACAGGAAGGTCAAACAAGAACATGGGGAGGGCACAGTTCGGGGGGGGACGGGGGCAGACGGTAAGATGTCAGCGGAACAGACACACAGGGTGCAGTGTGGCCATACCAGGGTCTTGTGAGTGGCGTACAGCTCCTGCAGGATCTGATCCACGATGGAGTTGGTGAGGTAGGAGACCACAGACAGCTTCACCTCCCTGTGCGAGAGGAGAGCGAGCGACAGGAATCACTAATCATGCCCTCCTCATCTTTATTAATGCACCTTCTGTATTCCCCTTTGAAAATGAACCAACACCGTCACCATATATTTTGCCTGTGTTCGGCATGCACTTAATTCTTTGGTAATTTTAGTTTCATCACTCGGTTTACAGCAAGAGGAAAAAGCCCAGACTGAATGACACTCGCAATGCAGTGCATTTCTTAACTCTCCAGCCTGACTCACCTTTTAAATTGCCCTACCATTACTGCACTTCGCGCCAACACTAATATTTTCTCATGTATATGCTACAATGTTACAGGCCAAGTCATTCAGTTATACCTGAGTTCAGTACCAACATATATAGAGTATACAGAAAGTCTTGGGATGTTTGCTTAATTTTGTAAAAATGTTGCGAACTTATTAGTTTCATAACACAAGTCCAACCAATATTTAACATATCTGTGCATAGCCTTCACACAAACATTTGCTTATGTATCTTTTTTTTGACCGACTCATTCAATTCTGTTCCATTTTGCCTCTAATTGCGATTGTAGTCACAGGCTCCCAAAGTGTTACTAAACAGAAACGTTTGGTGTTTTATGTTATTGCAAAGGTGTTACTAATTAAAACCTTTAAACTCAGAACAACTGTTTTAGAGTTACAGTTTGGGTTTCAATTTTTTACTACATTGAATGAATGTTTTACTTAAAACTACTGGTTGTTTCTAATGTGATATATATTTTAGACATTTGTTTAACAATTTGGTTTAACAATGTTGGTAAACAAATGAATACTGTAATCAATAAATGCACTATTTTTGCTGAATTAAGCAAGCATCCCAAGATTTTGTGTGCATTGAATATACCATATGTATAACTGACTGAAAGAATTAATTAATTCATGTTACAGAAATTGCTAATAGTTTTCCACTTGCACAAGGACAAATAATCGTTCCTTGCAGACTGATCATATCCATACATTGGTATGCATTATGTTTATATTATGCGGGTTTTTGAGAATTTTATAGTATCTTTGTGTTGTTCTGGGACGAGTTGAAGTCAGCTGACATGCCCATTCAGATTTCTGCTGCCATTCTGTAAAACCTGCACACAAATAAAGCGATTCTAGGGTCCCATTGACCCGCCCACACTACCCGACTGAAGCAGGTATTTCACACAGGTGCTGTAATACGTTTGCGTAGGTGAATGTGAACTTGAGCAGGGAGGCCAGAACTCACTCCAGGGCCCGGTGCACGTCCTGAGCCGCCCGCTCCATCAGCGCTGTGCGGATGGCGGAGCGCGGCACCGACACTCTCTCCGCCACCGAGGATAACGGCGGGGTCAGGTGTTCAGCCGCCGCGGACGACAACGGGCACAGTTCCCGGCAAAGGGACACCATGGAGTCCACAATCACCTGAGTCCACAAGAGGCCGGCCAATCAGGAAGAGCGGCAGGCAGGTGTGCATAGCAGGCCTCCAGCCTGTCGCGCTGTGACGAGACTGTGTGTGCGCGACTTTGTGGATTTTAAAGGCACCAAAAAGCATGGTGTATAAATGAAAGTATACAGTTTACAAGTTTCTGTAACAAGAGAATATTTCTTGCATGAGAAGGATCCACTTTAAATTCACCAGCATCTGTCGCATAAGATACGACAACGTATGATTTAAACAGAGCCCTAATAAGCTCCACAAAATGCAGACTGTGCTGCATGTGTTGTACTGCCATAAATAGAGGCGAGAGGGCGAGCTGTAAACAGTGTGGGGCGGCGTGGGACAGCGGGGAACGCGAAGGAGCAGGCGAGGCGGCGAGGCTGGCCGCGGGAAGGACAGGGAGAAGGACGCGGGCGCGGCGGGAGCTGCCCGCGGGCTCACACCTGCAGTTCCTTGTCCGCGGCCTTCGCCAGCTCACCGGCCAGCGAGTCCAACCTCTGCCGGACCGGCCCGTCCACGGAGAGAACATGGGCGAGCTCGCACAGCGAGGGATACAGCTGGGCAGGACGGAGATAGATGGAGGCCATTATTACAGAGCCTACCTACACTATGTATAGCTATTGTGTGTATATAAACACACAGACACACACACTCTCTCTCTCTCTCTCTTCAAATCCCAGGAGGGGCCTGGGTCTTATATGCTTGAAGAAGGTACTTAACCTGAATAACTTAACCTAACTAGCTAACCTACTTAACCTGGTTAGTTTTACTGTATACAAACCTCAATAATAAGCTATATGCTCTCTCTCCTGTGGATCAAGATGCTTCAACGGAAACAATAACAGTAACATAATGCGATGTGTGTCCACGTATGACGCGAACGTGTACGGAGAGGGGACCTACCGCGCGGGAGTTGCGCGCCTCCTTCAGAACCTGCCGGGCAGCTTGGAGCTCCTCACTGTCAGTGACCCCCCGCAGGATGCAGACCTGCTGCTGCACGCGCACGCATAGGCGCTCCATCACCTTTGGGGGGGGGGGCAGCAGGGCAGATGGAGAGGAGAGAGCCGGGATGAAGGTGGGCCGGTGGGAAATTCGAGAAAGGGCAGGGTGAGGAGAGAAGAGAGGCAGGGCGGAAGGGGGAGGGGTTAGCCATCACGCCATCTTTGAGAGGGGGCGGGGCTTAGATGGGCGGAGCACGAGGGTCATTATACGGACGGACGCGGACCTGCTCAGCTGTGCTGGTGACTAGGCCCTGGTGCAGCCGGAGTGCCTGCTTCTGTGAGAAACGCTGGGTCTGGTTGTTCCTCAGCAGGGCACGCTGGATCTGCCAGACAGGGAGAGCCCCAGTCAGCGCCCCGCCCCGCCCGGGGCGGGCGGCGAAACAGAGACACATTGCCGGGGAAAAGCTGAGACACTGCTACACCCCTAACTCCCAAAATATGACTTTTTAGCATTTCGGTCACATACGCAGGCAGCTGCAGTAAATCTAATTCCATGAGTATCATTTTTTTAGACACCGGTCCAACAAAGTATAATTAACATTTTTAAAATGTCATTTTGGCTTTTTAATAGTTACGATGCCCCCACCTTGGTCAGCGCCTGCTCCGTCCTCTCGGGGGCGCTCCGGTACGCCTGCGTGACATCACTGAGTGGGAGGGGCATGTACTGGAGCGTGAAATTGCTGCAAGGACAAGGGAAAGAGAGATGGGAAGGTAACGGTTAGCCAGGGGAAGCCAGGTCACAGGAAAGGGAGGAAGAGAGACGACTGGCATTCCCATAAACGGTTAACCAATCAGAACTGATGGGCTGAGGGACTCAGCCCACCCCTAAAGACCCACGCATCACGGCTCCGAGACGGATGGCCCAGGAGGGGCACTGAAGTGAGTCCTTCACAGTGACGATTAGTGATCAGGCCAGGAGAACAGCCTCTGGTTCCTTCCAAGACTGTGCGTTTGCTGGATGATTCAGACATAAGCATGTGTGTTTGTGCGTTGAGGACAGTCTGCGAGAGTGAATGCTCACCTTGGCATGTCTGGTTTTAGAGGCTGATTAACGCTTGCGAGTGTGAATATGCTGTACATGTGCTTGTGCACGAGTGCGTTCGCACGCAGGTCACTCACTGCTCCAGGGCTCGGGCCACGTCCTGAAATCCGGCCGCCGAGGTCCCATTTCGGTCCCACGTCACACTCCTAGAGGAGGAAGAGAGAGAGGCAAGGAAGAAAGGAGGGAGAGAGGGAAGGCGTTGGCAAATAAGACAGACAGGCGGCAGGGCAGGGAGAACACAGTGAATTTATCACTGCTTTATTTCCTGATTTTTATTGTGTTTTTAAATGCCACTCAAAGCAGAGCTACTCCTCATACCAGTTCTCCCGAGAGTCATATACAAATATTACTGTATTTGTACTATTTATAAAATGCAGTACAGACATTAGACTGTGTCTAGTGTCTGTACTGCACATATGTATGTGTCAGGTATTATTTTCTCTCCATCTCATGCCCCACAAAAAGGAACGTGAAGGACTGCCTCACAGTCCTCGTACAGTTGAACACGAGCATGAAGGACTGACACACAATCCTACTCCACCCAAACCAAAGTGTAAGGAATGGACTACAACCCTCCTCCACCTGTGGACTGACACACAATCCTCTTCCCTCTTACCTGATTGTGGTGTTGATCTGCAGGGCTTTGCTCAACATCTTGGCCCCGATGTCCTCTAAGCTGTTCCCACTCAGGTCCACCTTGCGCAGGCAGGTGTTGCTGCCCAGGGCGTTGACAAGCACAGCGCCGCGTGACCGAAGCCGGGAGTCGACCAGCGAGAGAGACTGGAGCCCCTGGGGTGGAGAGGGAAGAGCAAAAAAAAAAAGAAAAAAAGAAAAAAGATGACTCACATGACAGCCTTGCTAACGAAACGACAAAGGAGAAGCAGGGGGTCACACTGCTAGGACAGAGTGAGCTCTCTCTCATCATGGCCAAAGGACAGTATGTGGCATGAATAGGCAGCTCAGATCAGAGCAGAGGCTCAGCGAGATGGACACTGTACAGGGGGGTGCCTGTCCTCCGTCACCCCGTATTTTCCACATTCTGCCCTCCGTTGTCACCTTTTTCTGTCTTTCTTTGTTAGTGTTTAGAGAACAATAGGACAAGGGGGGGGGCGGGGGCGATGGGCCACTGTGGTGGAGGATTGGAGGGGTCCAAAGAGCAGAGGCCTGTCACACCTTCAAATGCTTGTGACTGATTCACCGAGCAGACCCCGCGCTCCATACTGGTACATGGACCAGTGACCAGTAAGGGCCGGCGGTCGAATATAGGTGCGCATGCGAGCGCGTCTACGAGGCCCAGAGCGTGACGAATACTCACACACTCCTCTTCCTGTATGAGCTGAACCAGTTTCTGCAGGATCTCATCCAGCACCCTGCAGACGTCAGGAGGGAGAGGTGGGGTGTCAGTGTACTGGGGTAGGCACAGGGTAGGAGGTGTACACCATTGACTTTTCAATTTCTTTTTAACATCTCCCCCTGCACTACACCACTCTCTGACCATTATGATCATTTATACAGCCCCCCCTCCCCCCAACACCTAGCCTCCTCGGCCCTGGGGTCGCCCTCATGCCTCCGCCTTACTTAACTCCACCCGAGTTGTCTATCTGGTGACAATACCTGCTCTTGACATTAAAGTTCTTGCCCAGCAGGAGGTGCTTCAGGGAGGGGTGGCGGGAGAAGGCCGTAAGGACAGACAGGAGGTCGCCATCCAGTCCTGGGGGGGGGGACCAGGTGGGATTAGAGCACGGCGTCACCAACCACAACAAACAACATTTCAGGACATTTACACGCGATGACAGAAACACACGTCGCAGAACATAAACACGCAGCGTAAGAGCACTTTCTAATGGAAAATGTGTTATGTCCCTGGTGGCAAAATGCGTTGACACCTCATCAACAGGCCGAACTGATGCCAGAGGAAAGGGCCTCACTGCCCCCGTTTCACCACGTCAGCGCATGTCTACGTAAACTAGTCTTTCTCAACCCAACACACCTGGACTAGGTTTTCAGTGTTCTTGAATGCCTGGGAGCTGGGAGGGAGCAAAAATGTAGACTTGCAAGGGGTCCCCAAGTACTGGGTTGAGAATCACCGACATAAACCATGGAATTCAGACACTAGGCGGTGATAGTTATAGACAGTCACATGCGGACCAGACACCCAGAGGTACATAAGGCTTCGTGAGCTTTTAATTCCTCTCACCATTGTCTGATATGTCAAGTGCGCTTATGCAGGTCACCCTGGGAAACAACTCGCTTATCACAGCCGCTCCTGGTGACCTAAGCTGAGAGAGAGAGAGACGGAGAGAAAGATGGGGAAGAGAGAGAGCCGGGCAGAGGTATGAAAGGAGCTGGGAGAGCAATTGTATTCCATGATTTGAAATTTAATACATGCTTCCTATCACTCAATGTCCAAATGGCAAAAAAAATATATACTATTGCCTACAGAGACCTTTGAAAAGTCTCTAGAGTCAGAAAAGTGCTGCTACCTCACAGCCGCTGATGTCCAGGTGCAGATCGGTGATGTGGGGGTTGAATGACAGCCCGATGAACAGAGTTCTTGTCGGAGAGAGGGAGGAAAGAGGAGGTCTCGCAAAATCCCTGACCCAGCTATAAGTCTGCTTATGTAAATGCGCGCACTGCTTACGGAGGCATATATTTTATAGGTGATAGTCTAAAAAAAAATCGCAGAAATCCGGGTATAAATTTCAGCATTACAGCAAATACTGGGACTCATCCTTTAAAAAGCAGGAAACGCGACCTTGGTACACTGACCCCACAGCAGACGTTTAAAGTGTTTAAGGAGCATGTAATCCAGACACGACTGATCCCCCCCCCCCAAGCTCCCCGGCGACGCTTCGCCCCCCCCCCCCCCCCCCCGCTGGCCGCCCCCCCCCCCCCCCCAGCTGCTTGTCCCGTCGTTATTCCTGAAAGCTCACGTTCATCTCGCCTCTGACTACCTGTCGCGGCCCCTGTCAAGTTTAAAACACCGGTGCTTACCTGCAGCATAACCACGGATATGGCATCTTAATACCTGCGATCCTGAATCATCCCCCTACAAGACTGCTGAAAAGCCGGGCCCCCGGGCCCCCGTACACTGCAGAACCCCACACTTACATAAGAACCACATATATAAGATTACACACTGCGTGATATATGTGCTTTTCCCTGATATAGACATTGCAGATTGAAGTACAAGCTTTCAATTTGTTGTCGTTTAATTGCTTATTGACTCTCAGATTCTCTGTAATATTCAGCATGTCTTATATAAGTCATAAATTATATTTATGAAATGTATATCTTCATAAATATAAAACAACATCTCCTGAGGTGCCTCTGAGCTTCATTAGGAATAAATGACTGTAGGAATGTAAATCAAGAATGTGCTGACTGTGTTTCCTGCTTCTGGCTGCCCCAGACGGACGGCCCAGACTACACGGTGGAGAGGAGCATCACGGCACCAGCGGGCTCCCAGGCCGGCACTGATGTCGGGGTGGACGTTTACTTCGAGCCGAGCCAGCTGGGCGAGACCCGCGCCACTCTCACTCTGTCCTCGAGCCTGGGGGGCGACTACATCTTCCCGCTCATCGGCACGTGCCTTCCGCCCAAAGCCCAGGGCCCCTTCACCGTCCATGCAGGCTCCAGCATCTCCATCCCTTTCAAGAACGTTTTTCTGCAGACCACCACCTTCTCCTTCCAAGTGGACAACCCCTGTTTCACTGTCAAGGGGACGGAGATAATTCGCTCCAAGAAGACGCACAGTGTGGTGGTGGCATACGAGGGCCCTTCCCCGCACCCCTGCACGGGTAAGCTGACTGTCTCCAGCCCGCGCTCTGAGGGCCACGGGCAGGGTGTCTGCTGGGTCTTCTACCTGAAGGGCCTGAGCTCAGAAGTGGCGTCCCGAGGTAAGGCCTCCTGAAGGCCTGTGAGGTAGACCCCCCCGAAGGCCTGTGAGGTAGGCTCCCCCGAAGGCCTGTGAGGTAGGCCCTCATTAGCGCCCTCAGAACACAGCACCTGAGGCTACGTCCTGCAGAACTTACTGAGATCTAGCAATCATTTGTTGCTGCATTCAGGCTTAGTAGTTATTTAAACTGTTCAAATGAATATTATACAACATAGACTTAATTGTACTTTAATTGTATGACGTTTTATGTAGATTACATGCATCTGAGTATTTAGACTACATTAAGATACTTTCTTATATAGTACAGTACTTTATATTTTATAGTTTGATATAGTTTTTCATAAAAATCTTTCCTTTTATTGCGTTTAAATTAAGATAAGATAAAAGCTTTGTTGTCATTATACTTCAGTACAACAGAAATGTGTTGTATGTATCATCTATGCTGAACTGCAATGTGACTGAATAAAATAAATTATTGAATTACTGAAAACTCCTTGGATGCTTTAGTTTGTTCACAGCCAGATCTGCCAGGTCTTTGTCAGCAGATGGTCCGTCTCACTGGGGCAGTGTACAGTGGCTCACTGTCTGCAGGTTTCATCCTGTGCTCATGCAGTTAAGCTAAATGGCATCTCTGAATTACCCAAAGTGTGTGTGTGTGTGTGTGTGTGTGTGTATGTCCCCCATTGCAGCATGGGTCAGGCCCCAGGCCTCCCTGCCATTCACACCCAGGACAGGCCTTTTGAAGATGGATGTATCCATTGTTTAGTTCTTGATCACTTTACTTTCTTCTTTTTCCCACCAGGGGGCACAGTTGCCCTTTTTCAAGAGAGCGAGACTAGAAATAGAGTGTGGGCTAAGAGACCTGACATGTCCAACAGTATTTGATGTAGTCTGGGTACATGCAGTGGATAACTTCCATCCATCCATCTTCTACCTATTTGTGCTGGTCTAGGTCAAAGTGATGGAGGGGTATGGAACCCACCTAGTACAGGTGCAAGGCTAGAGTGTACACCCTGGATGGTATAAGAGTCCATGTCAGGGCACATACACAAACACACACGCAGTGATGGGCTATGAGTGATGTTAGAGATGCCAGATAACCTAACTGCATACCTTGCACTAGGAAACCGGAGTACCTGGTGGAAACCCGCACGACTTGGGCAGAACATGCAAACTGCACACATACACAGAGCTGGCAAGGCATTTGAACCAGTTCAGGTGGGAGACGGCAGCCCTAACCCCGACGGATACCCTGTTTAGTCTGTTTACCATACATCTTGTCATGGAATATTTTAACACATAGTAGAGTTATTCTCACAAAAAGATGTGGCAGAACATTAATTACAGTGACAAGTTGATTTACTCTTGTTTGGGAAAAACGTGATTTACATTGTCTTTGTGTACTTGAAAAATATGGCATTAATTATTAAGCAATTACCATGATTAACTTTTATCATTTTTAAAGATTAATAAAGGTATGTACTTTTGTATAATAACAAGCAGTAGATATTTGTCACTTGGATGGTCAATGGAGGACTTCAGTGAGTGCAGCACTTCAGACGTCTCTGCCAAACACTGCTGTTCCTGTTCCTGCTGTCACGTTTGCTCGTCGTTCGGCTGGAAACGCTGACTACCTTGTGGGCATTAAATTGCCTGCTCCCTGCAATTGGACCAGCCTCGTACGTGGGATGCGTTGGGGCCATCTGACCTGACGGATTCAGACGAAACATCTGAGGTTTATCTCACATGCCCTTTTCCTCCTCCTCCTCCCCAAATTGAGTTGCTAAGCTACAAGGTGGATCTGAGTGACACTAAGAAGAAATGGAAGTCTGCTCCCCATCTGAAAACAAGCTCTGGGGTCGGCTGGTGCTGCCTAATTTTAGTAGCCAACAAACCAGTTGAGGACTCTGTGACTTTGACTCTTTATACTCAACTAGTTGGTTGAAACAAAATCTTGGTCTGTGTTTTTTCTTTTATCACCTGAAATGTCCACTTCTGTAAAGCATCAACCACAGACAGAATATTCATTAGCTATCAATCACATGGCAATCAATACCTCACAGTGCGTGTGCTAAACTGGTTAGTGGCAGTTCCTGATAATTACACCCACCATGCATTAGAAACCTGGTTTCTCTGATCTCTGAAAGACCAGAAAACATATCCCATCAGACCTGGTCATAATTGTTTGTGCGGTTTGGAACTAGTGGCCAGAATTTCTCTGGAAATCTCATTCCAACCCCAAAGTGCTCAAGGAGCTGAAGTGCCATCTAAATTTATGCTGCTCTAACTTATTAATAAGCCAGAAATGGAAATTTCTGTTCTCACTGAACCTTAACAGCTCATAAACCTTGTTTCAGACCTGTTTTTACATCTGAAGGATGTAAAGGGGGAAGTCCTTCCATTCTGGCATTTGTAATGTGACCTTTTACAGCAGTAATTAGACTTTTATGTACATACAGTATGTTCTTGTTTATTATGTGCCATTTTTAAAGCATTGTCACAAATCTGAGTGTAAATATTATCCAACGTAAACCATTTATATGGGTCTTTTACAAGATCCAAGGGTTTCCTGCTCAAAGCTGAGACTTCTGTGTACGGGATCATTAACCTGACAAGAGTAACAGAGACCTAACTTTGGCGAAGGAGACTTGAGTCCACAATGCATTATTTATACATCATAGGCCAAGTCTTTCCTGCTGGGATGGATCACTGGATCACTGTACAGTAGCTTCTGGAGCACTGCATACACCAGCTGAGCACATGGTGGTCACACATCCCTGGCTTCCACACACCGATTTCAGCTTTTCCATTTGAAAACAGACAACTAAATGAATGAATGGCTATTAAAACCTGAATAATTGTGCTGCTGGTAATATATATTACCCTGTTACTCTGCTACCATATTAAGTGATGAAAGTGAGCTTTGGGCAAAAATCCCAGCATGCATTGCAACAGCACAGTGACTAAAGTGTATGGTGTTCCAGTGTCACGATAACTACCACGTTGCATAGCCAAGCAGCACGCATTGCTGAATACGGTAGATCTATAGCTCTTCTTAGGAGGCTTGAGGTGTTAATGATCTAACGGTTTTTGGAATTCATGTACTTCAAGGAAACAGCCCTTCAACTTGGTTTAAAATGTCTCTTAAATTAGTCCTACATCTCTGGACTCCCTTGGGTGGTTAGCTCCTGATCCAATTACATCCTGAGAATTTGAGATGGTATTAGTTAATCACCTTTGAAAGGGCAAGGCACTGGAGCAATCTGGGCTCCCGGTCCCCGGTATCCTTCATAACATCATGACGCAGAAATGATAATCCACAGTTTAAAGGAATCCAATTTTCAACCATGAGCCCTTCACCTTTCAGTGTTCAATACCAGAGCTTTTTCATCTCTGACATGAGTGTTGGATTTAGGCAATGCGGTGCTAATCTGATCAGGGAGCTGTGAAGTAACCCACCCTGAAGTTAGTGGACCAAATAAATCTCCTGATATTTGGACCATTTCTCATAGCTGGAAGAATGTCTTAGAGTGATGATACACAGGGCAAATTTGTGAGCAAAGTTATCAGGCAATGTTGCTTGGGCACGTCACATTGATGACGGGCAAGATTTTTCTACTTGAAAAACATTGATGACAGTGGGCAAATTTTCGGGATCATCCTGATCCAGACGAGTTGCCCTTTGTCTCACCTGCTTGGCAATTGCCTGGCGAAAAGTTGCCCTGCGTATCATCACCGACTGATGGTGCCAGTTTGCACAAATTACCTACTTGTCCTTTGCGGCTATTGCTTGCAAAGTGGGGAACGACCCAGGACAGTGTGCCAACCCATCGCAGAAGCTTTTATTCGTGTATTTTAAAGATTACACAATAAAAAAATACAAACTGATGTAAATGATAACGTACGATCGCTTCACCTTTACAGCTTAGGGTTTGAGCTCTTTGTCTCACTGAACGTTCCTAAACATGCGTAATTTTCTAAGCGTAATTTCCCACACTGCAGTCCATATTGCACTCTTCTTGCAATGCCTAAGGAGAATGCAGCTTCTCTCTACCGCTCAGTTTTGCACTGTAGAAAAAGAGGGTGTGTATTGGGGGTGTGTATGGCCGATGATGTAAGCGAGGAGGGAGGGAAAAGCCCCCTTAGCGCTCAGCATGAACGCTCTGTAGCAAAAGGATGTGCGAGCAAGCAGCGCGCTACTGCAGGGACGGCGTCCAAAAACTGCTCCACAAAGAACAACCCAAACTCCGTGCCCAGGACAGCAAAGATCAGCCGAAACCCGGAGCACCGGTCAGCGATACGGCAACGGCTGCACAGTCCGGCAACAGCGGCGCCCAGTCCGGCGGAATAGACGGGCTTGTCCGCTGGATAGTAACCAAGATGAGCGACAACAAAAGCATCTCTTCCCGGGAATACGTGAAGGAGGAGGCGGCGGTTGCCCAGGAACAGTTTTTCGCACCCGAGCCTCGCAAAGGCACCTCCGTAATCTTGGATGTAGGTATCACTTGCCTGTAGTTACGTTTAACTCATTGCCAAAATGAGAAGTAGATGAGTTGAAGAAATTTGCATCTTAGCCTCGTGGTTAATTAGTTGAAATGCACTTTATTAAAGGCAAAAGTGCACTTTAATTATGGTTTCTTAACACTGTTGTGAAATCTTTGTTAAAACTTTTTAAAAAGGGACTCTTTTAAGGAGCATTTTATTGATCATTTAGTGTTAGCTTTCACCATTACTGAATTTTATGCTTTTTTATATTAGCGTCTTTAAGAAGCATGATTTCACGTGCACACCAAACTTTTAATTATTAATTAAGAATACCTTTACGTTTTCATGCAAGCGATTATTGCAGCTGCTGCAAGATCGCGACAGTATTAACAGTTCAAAGTGGAGCCTGAGCATGAAAAATAGTTCTGATTTGCACATCGTACATTTTGATATTAATAGTTAAATAAAATCCTGTGGTAAAAACAATCTTCCGAGATAATGAAGTGCAGCAGAGAGGGCAAAACGATGGATGCAGGTGTACACATAGAGACAGACAATTGTTAACATAAGACGAGTCAAAGTGCAGATATTCCTTGGCACCCAAATTCAGATCGGGACCTTGTCGGGAACATTTTAGGGAGCGTTCTTCATTCTCGCTTAGGAAGATTTAGATCCCGAGAATGTATTTATAAAATTATTCATATTTATCATTTCACAAACTTTTTAAATTGGTCTGAAGCAATCTGGGGAGATTGCAGGTATAGGAATGATTTAAATGTAGCTGTCTTTACATTACCGATACCTCTGGCTTAACGTGGCTTTAATTTAATATGAACCCAGAGAGCAGCGCTCTGCGAAATCGAGGCTCGGGGATGAGAGTCGGGTGTGTGGGAATCCGCTGGGGGGCTGCAGGGCTGGGGACTTGGGGCTGGGGCGGGTTTTGGTGCTTCCGGTGCTCATAGTGCAGAGATGAAGTTTTAGATTGACCAAAGACTGACATATTATAAAACAATAATCTCAGTCAAATCAAAACTGTCAGTCTCACTCAGAAATATGAGAGTATCCGTCCGCACATCGTCCAGCTGTTCATCCAGTTGTGGGGACTCCTGAAGCCAGTAACAGTAAGCACTGAGCACAAGTCAGGGAACTCCCTAGTCTGGTATTTCGTGTACATAAAGAAAAATTATTAATCATTATTAATGCTAGTATAATGGTATAATTGTGAATTGTGCCTGGTGGTCAGGTTTTTACCGAAGCCTATGTGCTGTGATTTTCCTTGTTCATGTACAATGACAATAAAGATGTTCTTCAAAACTAATTCAGCAAACGTCTAAATGCTGGAGCACGCTCAACTGAGAAGTAAATGATGGACTTTATATGGTTTGCATAACATGTTAATGTAGCCATACTGGTCATTTTGTGTGTCAGTGTGGATTCAGTGTCGTCTTCATGTTTTTTTAGGCAAGCTAGCTCTTCAGCAAAGCTCTGGTGCTGGAATGGGGGTGTGGTCAGCCTAGCAGAGAGAGACAGAGTGAGATGGAGATGGGGCACAGCGTGGAGAGATGGAGACAGGGGTCAAGCCCAGAGACAGTGGGAGAGAGAGACAGGGGCCGTGCTCAGAGACAGTGGGGGAGAGAGACAGGGGCTGTGCTCAGAGACAGTGGGGGAGAGAGACAGGGGCTGTGCTCAGAGACAGTGGGGGAGAGAGACAGGGGCTGTGCTCAGAGACAGTGGGGGAGAGAGACAGGGGCTGTGCTCA
>JAOYFF010000081.1:1447427-1461419 GCA_025773925.1 Cryptomyrus ogoouensis
TGGAATCCATGTGGTAGGGTAATGCACTGGAATCCATGTGGTAGGGTAATGCACTGGAATCCATGTGGTAGGGTAATGCACTGGAATCCATGTGGTAGGGTAATATACAGGAATCCACACAGAAGAGTAACACATTGGAATCCATATGGGAGGGTAATGCACTCAAACTCCCCATGTCAGCTGCATTGTTAAATGGGTAAGACACTGCAACAGCAACACACCAGCCAAGCACAAACCTCCAATATCATTCCTCGATGCGTATGACCTTTACTCATGTTGGTAAAAGAGAAGACCCTTCTGTCAGCATGAATAAAACGAGTACATTCCCCAAATAAGGATAAATATGCAGTTTGATCTACAAGGATTAGCCAAGTTGTGATTCATTGATTTGTGAAGATGACTTCTAACAGTGGTGGTGGGGCGTAAATATTCAGGTTATGGAGGGATGAGAGGAAAACTTGAGGGAGAGAGGGATAAAGAGAGAGAGAGAGAGAGAGCAGTAAAAGCTGAGGAAATTCAATGTGCAATGCCCGCAGAATTCAACAGGCAGCATCTGTACCCCGTTCCCACTCAGAAGGGCTGCCAGACAATGCTTGTAGCTCCAGATGCTTCTTCTTCGCCACAACTGATAAAAGGAGTGAATTAAAAGATAGCGGAGTGTCAGGCCTACAAAGCAGACCCGGCTCTGTAAATCTGCGCTGGCATTGATATGGGGCTGAAGCCTAATTGGCAGATTGGAGACAGAGCCAGAATTTTTAACAGTACAGTCACAGGAAGCTGAAAAGATTGGATTACATGTCGTATTTCACACATCGCTCTTCCTGTCCTCATCTTGCGCTCTTCCTGTCTTCTCCTGAGCAGAAGACATCGCTGTTTGTTCGCTGGCACTTTTTATTCTCAATCCGAAGAACTTGCCTTTATATAAACATGTCAGGGAAATGGTACATGTCATATATGAGAGACCAATTTTAGAATGAAAGAGATTTCATCATGCATAACTTGCATCAAGTGTCTTGTCTTTGTTTTGGCTATAAATGAAAATTAAAAGTAAGGTCAGAATTTGTGCAAGTATTGCAAAACAGATTTTTTTTAGTTCTATTACGGATAGATGGCAGGAGGACATAGTGAAAAGAAAACAGAGAAAAAAGAAAATCAAACAGTATGCTACTGTATATCAAATGGGATCTCAGCAAACAGGACAGGCTTCTAGGTCTTGAGTGCAAGATGGAGCGTGGGGGGGGGGGGGGGGGGGGGTGTCTTTGGGTTTCAGTGACGTCTGCTGCCATGATAGAGTTCCCAGCTTGTGAGTGAGAGGGTGGAAACGGCGGGGGATGGATTCTGAACACACTTGACTGAATCGTTTTGACCTGGAGCCAGAGAAGTGTCAAACGTCACAGCTGGCTGCACTTCCCTGCCGTTAGCGAACATGAACAGTTACAGCAAACCTGTGCAGTGACATCCAGGCTGACGCAATGTCTGCGCGTTCAGTTACCCAGCTACTTAGCTCTCTCAGTGCAATTTCTAAATACACTGACATCTGGGGTGACCCAGTGGTGTAGTGAGTACTGTTACAGCAGCACACTTGCAGGATATGGGTTCGAATCCCATCCCCTGACTTGCTCATGTTCTCCCCGTGTTCAAAAATATGCAGCCAGGAGAGATAGTCTCTCTAAATTGCTCATATTTTGTGCGTGCCCTCTGATGGGCTGGCATCCCATCCAAGGTGCCCCCTGCTTTGTGCTCAGTGCTTCCTGGGATGGGCTCCAAGCCCACTATAATCTGGTGCTGAATTTTAATACACCTCTGACAGTACTGAATTTATTGATACATTAAGAAGGTAATTAAGTATGCAAACAAACATATATTAATAATACTACAACATATGCAACTTATGCTGATGTACTAAAGAAAACAGTTTACAAAATAATAGCTTTGTTACCTCGGTGGCAAGGAAATTAAATCTACCCCTGGCATATGATGTATTTGCTATTCCTTTAAGGACACCGATGATTAATGACTACAATATACATCACAAACACAGAAATATAAAACAAAGTAAAGATTAAAAGCCTGTAATTCATAAATTACTCGTTTTTAAACGGACCTGCTTTCCAAGTGGCTGAAGTCCAACAGGCTAAACTCTCGGTTGTCTTGGGAGTGATAGATGGTGTCCACATCCTGAGAGAGACAGAGAGGTTCAGGGGGAGCAGACAGTCAATTTACAAGATTGCAGAGGAGGCAGACTGAGTACCACGGCCAGCCAGCACAGGATGCGGGGGGTGGGGCTACGGTGATAACGCAGGATGGTGCACTCAGGCTACCATCGCTAGGACTGAAAGGGTTAACCCTCAGCCAGTAGCACAAGACATTAACAGGGATAATATTTCTTCACGTTCAAACAGGACACTGTGTCAGCACTTTCAGGCACTGAATAGAATATCTTTATTGCCAGTGTACATGCACGAATCTGTGTGCCATCTCCACCAATGTTCCACATTCGATAAAATACAGCAGAATTTTAACATAGATACACATAGCCAAATAGTGAGCTAGAATGCAGTAGTGCAACCATGTATTTGGACCTAGCAGCATTAAACATAACAGTGTAAGATTTAAAAAATTGCAGCAGTAATATGGTTGAAAATCAACTGCATTGCAAACATGTATCAGTATATTAAATGATATGGTGCAAAGGGCAATTATTCAGTGCATGACAGACTATCAATAGCCTGTGTTATAGCAAAGGGTTAATACCGCACTGCGCGTCCTAACTAGTAAGACTCCGGCCAACCGGACAGCACAACGCAGGAGACCGGAGAGTTAATACAGATCGCAGGCCTCTGATTGGCCTCTGCATTAGTACTACGGCCAAGACGTTATGGCGAACTGGACGCCCCAGCCATGCACCAGTGTGCTGCTCTGCTGCTCTGCAGGGCCATTACTGCGTGCATGGCGATCGACATCACAGCACGCATTAGACATAAGAGCCCTTTCTCATTGCTGGGCAGCAGAGACACAGACTCACTTAGCGGGCAGACGGTAAGGGGCGGGGCTTACCCACTGTACTTCCTCTTTGCAGCCGATGCCGTTGTAGTCGCACAGGGCAGCGTACGTCTCTGAGAACCCGCCTGGGGGGGCATACGGAGAAGAGGATGAGGAGGAGACGGAGAGAGGTTGCAGCACCTACACAGCAGGTGTTCGGGGGGGGTGGTCTGCGCTCGCCCGTGGGTTCTGTATCTCTGTTTCACGCCTGTATGGGGGTTGCGACATCCGGCTCAGCAGGTTTGGATGCTGTGGCTGTGATCAGCGGTTTCACAACTGCACCCCTCAGCAGGGGCCTTAACCCTCAACCGCTCCGATCCAAGATGCTTTAAATAAAAGTGTCTGTATCCAAATGTGAAAAAGGTGTTTTGTGACCTTCGCACCCCAAGAGAACTCCTCTGCTAAAACAGCATTTTTTCTCCCGTGTAGCTGCATGCCACTGAACCCTGCCCCCGATCTTATCACTGCCTCCTCTAAAGGTGCTCTCCGCCCGCTTCATGGCGCATTAATCAGCGTCAGAGCATGCCCTCCTGTGCCCGGCTGCCTCCCCGCCTGCGTGTGTTGCCCTGCCGGGCGAGACTCCCCGTCTGCCTTCTGGCTGCACATTCCTGGCTTCGGGCTCCGATCTGAGGCTCACCACAGGCTCTCTGTGTCTCCACGGAGGTTTCCGAATTCGGGGAGAACTTCCTGCTGCCATCAGAGGGGTCCCCTTGCGACAGACAGATGGATGGACTGAAAGGCATAGCACGACAGTTTGAGAGAACGGGCAAGTCTTATAATATCATGTTAATAATTTAATATTAATATATAATAAAAAAATTTAAGTCTTTTCCCGATGTTACACTTTTTCTGTATTACAGACACTCCTCACTTAATGACCGAGTTCCATTCCTACGACTCAGTCGTTAAGCAAATTTGTCGATAAGTGAGAAGCCGCCATATATCGATATTTCAAGCATACTGTGCTGGTAGTGGGTTTGTGTCAACCATCTTTAGTATTTTAATGTCACCTTTGCACCATTTATAACGTTTTTTAAATATTTATAAATGTTTATGCAGTACTGTACTGTATACTGTAATAAACTGAATAGAGGAAATCAGCTCTGATATATATTAACTAGGTTTGCATATTGTACAGCCTTCAACACAAACTGGTCGGAGACCTGGTCGTAAGTCTGCGTGCTCGTTAAACAGGTAGGTTGCTAAGTGAGGAGTGTGTTTATTTATGAAATTATACATCTACAGATGTGGAGAAATTTGTTAGCACCCTTACAGCTCATTGAAACAACGCTTCATTTTTCCTGACAAGTGATTCCATTAAAAACAATTGTCTAATGTATATCTGCATGCCTTTAGTATGTGATAGAGTAAACCAATGAAATTGTGAAAAGAATTTTAAAATTTATTTTACAAAGATATGCCAAAAGAGTATGGACAGATTTGTTGGTACCCCTAAAGCCAGCAGACCCTATCACCTGATTTGATGCAGACGCTGGCATGTTAACTGAAGTCAGTAATTAGCATCCGACTAAATCCTTCTTAAGAGAGGGTTTCCCACTGATTATCAGGACTTCTAAGATAGACTGTGAGTGCAGTGCATCTGCATCTGCTGTCTATTTAAAAGGTCTAGACCAGGGTTCCCCACTTCCAGTCCTGGAGGGCGAGTCCACACCACAGTTTGTAGATTTCCCTGCTAAAACTCACCCGATTGCCTGGTTTAATAGGTACGCAGGGAAATCTGCAAACTGTGGTGTGGACTCGCCCTCCATGACTGGAAGTGGGGAACCCTGGTCTAGGCTGATGCACTAGCCTGATTGGCAGAGATGTAATTATCTGTGGCCTGAGTAGACAGTCTTTTTAGTCCAGTTAAATAATTAATCCGGACAGGAGCTGGGACACAACTGGACCACCACAAAGAAATGCACGTCCTTGAATGCAGGTTGCAGGATGACGAGGCAGGACAGACTTACGCAAACATGGAGTTGTTGAATATCTGGGACAGGGCAAAGCTGACATGGGTGACCACATTCTCAAGGTGGTCCGGAGTCTGCAGCCTGAAGCAGAACGTGGACTTGTCCGTCTCTATGACGACCTGCATGCGTCAGACACAATGTTACGTGGGTGATGAGGAGGCGTGTCGATCGGCTGCCCTTACATGTGTCCAGCACACACATTTCCGGCTTAAGGTCAGCATCCCCCACGGGTGGGGGCTGGGCAGACAGATGGCCTTGGACCCCCCCCCCCCCGCGTAGTTTTTCTCCCTCCTATATCTACCATAGCAGGTTTCCTTTCCATTCTTCTGTTGCGAGCTGTCGTTTTCCCCAAATCAGCTTTTTATTGTCATTTAGCATTAACCACTATGTCGGTCCTTATTAAATCTCCGTCCATTGCTCTGGGACGGCAGTATCGGGAAGCATGTTAATGAAAAAAAAACTGAAAAGAAGAAAAAAAAAGCCCTTTCATGGAATTAATGCGTAGGGAGGCTGCATGGCTACAATAACTAAACGCTCATGAATACTCAAGTATACGACTCTGCTCACTTTTATATTTTTATGCTTTAACTGGGCTCTTCCATGCAAAATTAACATATTTGAAAGAGGCTACGCTCTCAAATTTGAGTGCCCTTCATACTGGTGAATGAGATCCATATTTATTGCATTTTCCTCCCACAACAGAAGATTTTGTTATTTAAAGTATCGAAGCCAATCATGCGAATGTACAGGGAAATACAAACACTGCACTGCTGTAGCAAGTATCCGAGGCCCGGGGGCCAGGATAATGAGACATCCTGAGAACAGAAGGCTTCCAACCTTCATAGCACAAACTACTATTACAATGAGAATATTCTGGAGAGCTATTGAGTCGACGCAGTCTCTGTAGTGCAGCGTTTCCCAATCCGGTCCTCAGGGACCCATAGACCGTCCACGTTTTTGCTCTCTCCTAGAGGCAGACTTTGGATTGGGAATGTCTTGCCGACTGACCGATTGGTGACCACTGCCAGTCAGGGTTATTATCGATAACTAAAATAAAACATTTTCATAAACTGAAATGATACATATGAAAATGAATTTGAAAGCTACAACTACACAAAACCTATACTGGTTCTGAAACTAACAATTAAAAAAAAAAAAAAGTAAAAAATACTTTCCATTATTGCTTTTTGATACTATTTAGGTAAAGGTTTAATTATTTAACTAATGTTTTATTATTTTTTTGTTTATCTTTAATTACCATTAATAATATCCGAAACATGTGTCGTACATATTGGAGGACAGCTTTCAGTCTGTACCGAGAAATAGAATTACTAAAACTGAAAAAAAAGAAATATATCTTTAAAATAAAAAATTCAACATAATGTAAAAATAAAAACTAAATAAAAAATCTAAACTATAATAATACTGCTTCAAGTCAATGCCAATGAAAACAGCAGTTTCGGGGGTCACAGCATGTGAAAATTCAGTCCCTTTGCACTACTAATTATCACCCACGCAATACTGTTATTAATATCCACTGCTTTTTTTCTTTGTGATAACCAGTTCTCTTTTAGAAGTCTGAAATATCAGAGATCTCTCTCTGTTCCCTGAAAATCTCCGTCAGACGGCAAACAGAGGTTACGAAACCACGGCCGCCTTAGATACGAACGTCTCACCTTGTTCTCGGGCTCAGTGCTCATGGAACGGATCTCCAGGAAGTTAAAAGTTGCCTCCACCTGTAATGGCATTTAGAGTTGGCATAAGTTTACATTTCAACGCTGCGATGGCATGAATATTGAGGGAGTGAGGCGACAGTCACCTTAGCGGGCACCTTGGGGACAAGGAAGTAGAGGCGCCATGTAGTAAAGACCTAAGAGGAAGAGGTCAGACACACAGGGCCGTAAACTGAGTGCGCATATAAGCAAAGCCAGCCATCAGCATCAACAGCAGGACACACACCTATCAGCATACAGTAGGAGATGATGACCAGGTACAAGTTAAGTGTTTAAACTTCTGACTTTGCTACTGAAAACAGGACTTTTAAAGTCTTAATCCCCCCCCCCCATTTCAATGTTGCAGGAGAACATGCCTTTCTGCTCCTACAGGAAGGGGGTGGGGCATGGGGGAGGGGCACAGGCTGACTGGCTGCCAAAGAACAAGAATCGGGGGGCTTTTCATCAGTGTTACGGGCAATATGCAAGCTACTTACATCACTCTTACCGTAATGTCAACAATAACGGCAAGAGGAGCAATGCTGCCGCCAGTGAAGCTACTTAAGTAATTACCCCACATACAAACATATATACACACACACATACACACACACACACACAGAACATATACACTGCATATATTTGTATTTGACGTGCATATGTACACTATATACATATGCACTACATAAAGCACTGTGTAAGTATGTGCCCATTTGCTGGAAAATTTATTTTAACCGTCTGCTATGACACTGATCTGCCTGCACACCAGATTCCTGCAGGGGCTGTGTGTCTCTTACTGATGACACAGCAGCAGCAGGTCCATTATGTGTGTGTGTGTGTGTGTGTGTGTGTGTGTGTGTGTGTGCGCGCTCGTGGATTATGTTTACATGACAAAATGTCCCCCATAATGTAATAAAAACCTGTTTTTTTCAGGTCCCCACAAATATCTGTAAATGCAATGAAAAATGCCAAAAGTCTCGTATTTTGTTCAGTTACTTACGGTCATGGTTAGGGCTGGGTAGGGGTTAAGTTCGTCATATTGGGATTAGAGTTTTCCCCATAGAAATGAATGCAGAGTCCCCACAAAGATATAATTACAGGCCTGTGTGTATGTTTGTGTGTGGGAGATAACCTCCACTCACTGGTTGGAGGAAAACAGGAGGTTCCTGGCTTTTGAAACACGCCCCGCTACCGACGCCCGACAGGACTGCGTTTCAGTTAACGTCACGTTCCCTCCACCCTCACCGAGAACTAGCAAGGCGGGGCTCCGCACACACAGCCTGCGCTGGGAGAGATGGGTTAATTGAGGCTCATTACAGTATAAGAATGGCTGGGGAGCAAGACAGGCTACATTTAAAGAACTGCGAGAGCGAATCTCTGAAAGTAATTAATCTCATTCATAATTTAAACTCTATAATTAACACTCTTCATCTAGGTCCTTCCAATCCACGTCATCTCTCCCTCGCTCTTCCTCCCTCACAGCCATACCCATTCTTTTTTTCTTTCAAAGATTTTATCCCCTTTTTGTGTTTTTATCCCTGTGTCTATCAGCCCTTTCTCACCCCCACTCTCTCCATCCATTACTCTCTCCCAGCGTCTTCATCCTCGGCGAATTTACTGCATGTCTCCATCTTCTCCATTACTTACTCCACTGTCTGCTGCTCTGTCTCCTCTCTCCTCTCATGCCTCCGCTCCCACTCATTCTTTTCTCCAGGCTCTCTATCCCTTTATGCTCCGTCACTTCCAATCCCTCACTTGTTCAGTCTACTGCCCCATAAATAGATGGTGAATTTGGGGGGGGGTGGGTTGGGGGGCACTACAGCAAACCTCGATTCAGAAGAGTCCCTGCATCTGTGCAAAAGGTCTTGGCTGCAGAATCGGAAAGGTCATGGTAATAGTTAAAGCAGCATCTAAGGAGACATCAGTTGCGCAATCCCATATCTGATTCATTGCTATTAGCAAACATCTCGAGGCTTCTGACGCATGACAGAAAAATTGTTACTTGTATTCAAGCCGGCAGCTAATTTCTGAGGACCGAAAGCCGTTATGAACGAGATCCTTTCAAATCTCCCGAACGTATCTGAAAATGAGCTACAGATTCTGAAGGTATGGAGAAGGATCAGAGCCTTTGCCAAAGTCCTAATTATCACAGGAAGTAGACACAGACCATACTCATATTAACAATCAGTTAATAATTCAGCAGCTTTCTCTGTGTTTTGACTCTGCTGTGTGATAGACTAGAAACTGCTCCCTGAGATCTATGTTTAAGCATTAATCGCATCGTAGCAAAACTGATACGGTCTAGGACGACGCAAAGAAAGCTAGATGCAGACAGCTTGCTGGCGTCCGGCTCAATGAACGCCAGTGAGAGTTACTCAGTTCTCCTAATCCGAGAAACCCTCCCCTGATGTCAGAGCACGACAACATGACTGCTTACGGGTATGGCTGGCACGTGTAGCCTTAAATCGGTCAGACACGTGATGCCTGAAAACCAAATCCAGCCTTTGCAAGCAGTGTGTCCTCAAGTGGGCATTAGCTTGATCCAACCCAATAGCTTGGAGTAGGAGGAGCCCTCAAGAGGTATGCTTCCCGAGACCCGATATCCACTTTGCCTGAGGAGCCCAGTGCTAGTCTGGACCAGGGACAAGCACGGTTTGATTTCTAAGCGCCCTTCCAATTGTCACCGGATTAAAAGAGGACCAAACGGAAGCCACAGAATCCCCCCTGGAGCAGCCCATCTGAAGGGAAAAAAGAAAAACACGGCTAAGCTACCTGATCTTCTCCAACTGAACGTGTTTAAATATGTGGTTGGCCCAGATTCCGCCAACGGAACGGGAGTGGACGACATTCAAAGAGGCGTGTGTTCCAGATTCCGGAATGAAGGCCCCAGCAAATCAAAGACGTAGCACCGCACTTTGTACGGAAGAGGCCCCTTGACTCGGATCCCACACCGGAGATTATGTCGAAGCGACGTCCCAGATTCCCGCCATAAAAGCTGTTGCAGCCCCCAGGCAACAAGGCGCCTGGGGAGAGTAGCATTTGAGCTTTGCGAAGGGTCCAGGAAGGGAGCCATGAGGAACCGGGAATGAGGAATTATGTTATCCACCGCTGAGCATTGAATTCTAACAACTGCATCATTACTACATTTTACATTTTTTATTTTTGAACTGAGGAAGCTTAAAACTGAATGGAAACACAAGCAGCCAATAGCTTGGAGCCGAATCATTTCCTTCCTCTTTTCATGCACATTATGTGACACTACATTCACTGTAGAACAGCAGGGCAGTGCATAAAGCCATACTAGTGATTAGACGAACATCTCTACACTATAATCCACGCGTGTAACCCATGCGTCCGCATTTATGGTGCTTATCGAATTGTGCTGCATAATGAATTGAAACACAACAAAGGAAATAACTGTGCTGGGCTCATTTAGATCCCTGATGAAAGGGTCTGACGGCCCCACAGTGAGGAGTCTGCAGGTTTGACTCTCTAAATCGAAACCACTCCGAGCTCCTCGGCGGTGGATTCCCCCCGAAATGAAAGGCTCTCCAGATTTCCGGGCGAGAGTCAGAGATAATGAGTAATAAGGCACCGAGAGGAGATAAGGCACACGGCAATCTGATGGACACTGTGCTTTCAGCAGAGCGCCGTACAGGAAGTTTGTCATGTGCGATGGGGAGGATGGATGTCTGGAAAGGGCAGGGGATTGAGACAGCCGGATAACAGAGACAGCAGCCTCAGAGATGAATAAATCACTCAGGAGGTACATCCGGACAACAGGGCCAAACTGTTCCCCCCTGCCCCCCCCCTCGCTGTTGGCTGCCAGTGAAGTGCAGGAGGAGGAGGAGAAGGCTTCAGAGGCTGCAGGCTTACATGTGATAATGATGAAATTAGGAGCCCATAGTCTGTTTGACAGGCACTGCACAGAGACACTGAAGTCTCTGCTGGTAGGGGTGGCTGCCCCCTTGCCATTGGCTCAAATCTGCATCCTTCCAGCCAATGGGAGTGAGAGGAGCTGCATAATGGGATGGATAATTAGGGGCAGGGGAATGAAGAAGTGACAAGCAATCTGGGCTCTTGCTGTCCCGTCTTCCTCCCTCGCTGCTTTTTTCTCTCCTTTGTGTCAAACCCTCCAGTTTCACTGGATTCTGAATTCTGTCCATTTCAGCAGATGTGTTTAGCTTGATTTAAAACAGCCACGTGGCTGTAGGAAAGGGGGTACGTTTCAGTTTTCTTGCATAGTTGGTATTTGCATATTTGCGTTTGCTGCATTCCTGGGTGAACATGCCAGCCTCCTGTCCGTTTCGCCGTGCTGCCATTAGGATGCCAGCCGAGGTTGTTGTGGCCCTGACACGTGGGCAGCGTCAAAGCCTCAGGCTCCAGCCAGGCACATGCGGATCGCAGCACCGTGACCGTCACTCACGTGCCACCAACAAGCCTCTTACTCATCCCCCAGATTTCTCCAACTCTATTTCAGAACGCGGCGGGTTTTGATCGACCTCTAAAAAGGACCACCTGACCGCGGATCATCGCCAGATGAGATCCCACTGCCTCCGCTTCACCAACTTTGCACGAATTCAAAAGGCTATTCCAGGACTTCCTATTGCGGCATCAAAACACTCAAAGCTGCTTTTAAGCAATCAATTTATATTCCCCTCAAGTGAACGCCACGAGGACGAAACAGGCACTGGTCATGCACGTGTACAGACCTCTGCTGGGTGCCCCCTCATCCAGAGTGACTGCATTGGGTTTGGCCAGATATGCGACTTCATTTTTTGTGAATAGAGAACCAGAGAGATAGATGAGGAAGAGAAATGAGATGCCTGAAGGTTTTTATTACTTTCTTCATTGCAAATATATGAATTGGTTACTTTAGTTGTCCTTAATATTTGCACAGCCTCTCGGTTTATATAAGGATCATACAGCATCTCATAGAGCGAAGGATGATCTGAAGGTGGGGGGGGGGTGTGGTGGGGCATGCATACACATGTTGATGAAGAGAAAAGGTCACCGGGGGCGTGGAGGCAAGGTCTGCTGACCTGCCGGCACCAATCAGAGCAAGCGGGGCGGGAATGCTTCTTGAAAACGTCCAATAGAAAACAAGAAGACTCAGACTTTGCCGCAACTGTGCAAGTTGCGACTTTGCCTGGGGAAGTGGATCGATTGCACTTCAGATGCAAGACAAGCAGGCCACCCCCTGCACAGGAGTGCACTACTGTGTCCACTAGCGCGAATCCCATGGTCGCAGACCACGGCTACCGAGCTGACAGCTAACTGCTAACCGCTGCCCAGCAGTGTTTCAGTACCACAAGCAATGTTAATCTGTGTTTGCTGAAGAAATTCAGTTTCAGCACCTTGGGCCTCAGACAGGAAAGCATGAAGACCAAACCACAGCAGCATGACTAGCTAATGTTGGATGCAAATGTCTTTATGTGATTTTCATTTCATGGTAAATGACAACAAAAGCCATACTTTTATTTGACGGGGGGGCGGGGGGGGGTTTGAGGTGATCCTAAAAAACAGGAAGTGACAGAGTTTGACTGAAACCCATCTCATGGCGAGAATGGAAAGCGGACGATCCTACCAAAATCCTGTCTTCTGATCTGCCACTTTTCGTGTCCAGCTTGATGCTCCGGATGAACTTGATGGACGGCTTGTCGATCACCCTCCTGATGCTGTCTGTGGAGGGAGACAAACGTGTCAGGGAGGACAGCGAAGATACGAAACGTGCGCTCACTCGGGCGCGCGCGTGAGCTCACACATTCAGACACAGCCCGAGCAGTGTTTGTAAACAGAAAATGAATCTGGGCACGGTTGCTATTAATCTCCCATCCAGAGTGAAATAACAGCATCCGTGCCAGTTCCACATCAAAGAAGGTGTCAGACAGCCCATTCTGTCTGAATCCCCGCCTGATAAGCGGACTTGTGTACCAGCTCACATATGACTGACATTCAGACCCTGACCAATAGAAAAGTATCGTCCGTCACCCTTGGTCCAACTGATCTCACTGGCAGAGTCACGACCACATGACTAACCACCTGACAGATGTGTAGGAGATTAGTGACTCCAAATAAATAAATAAATAAAAATGCCAGCTAACAAAAAAGAAAAAAAGAGTCACCTCTCACAGTAAGTGGGTCAGCATGTGACCTCGCTGAAAGACGACAGGTTATTTTAAGGCCCTGTATCACATTTTTATGCACTAATTATTGTCACCAATGAAGTGTGTCAAAGGTGAGCGGCTAACCTAAACACAGGACCTGGCAAAGCCGTAAAAGACACACTGTAACTGCGCTCACGTGCGCAGACGGACGCGGCACAGGGTTCGAAAAGAAACCGAAACTGGCAAGTTAGAGCGAGGTAAAAAAAACTCAGCATGGGAGAGCAGGGTGCTGGAAGGGGAGGGACATTTAATTACATGAGGAGAAGGTGGATGGGCCAGGGGTTAAGGAGAGGTAGGGTGCAAGGTAATAATTCATTTAATCATACAGCAAAGTCAAACACAGCAGCGTAATATTGACATGATACTTAAGTTACATTATTGCACTGTGTCCCTGTTTAACACCCAGTAATTACCTGGGACCAATTTTGCTGCACAGCTACGTATTTAAAGATAGAAGCCTGTGATGCACAGAGGAATGATAGTAATCACATCTGCACATACCGGGAGACGGGCAGACAGACACTGTACGCACTCAGAGAGGCAGTATTCAGCCTGCTATCCTGCCCTAAGCCCAGATCACTAACCATTTAGGGGGGGAGGGGTCAGATTGATTCCATTGATGGAATGAGATCTCACTACCCAAAAACACCAGCAGATGTTTTTTTTTTATAGAGGGCAAGATGTTCAAGTCAGAGGGATAGAAAGAGAAGAGCAGGGAGCAGGCAGGGACTTAACGCAGATATAATGGAGTTTAATCACTGCAAAGCCCAGCCATTTAAACCTAACGCAGCCTCAGAGAGGGACAGAGGCACATATGTTCATTAAGCAGGGTGGGGCATGCGGGTTGGGACTCCCATCACGCACTGGGGCGCTGCTCCGATGACACGGCATTGGCGAATTCGTCATGTCACCATGCCCACTGTTAGTCCACCGAGATCAAGCGCAGGATGGGGGAGGTGGGAGGTGGGGTCATGGGTGAGTAGTTGGAAGGAGTGCTATGGGAGGCATGTACGATTGAGTGACTGCATGCATTTTTTTATGTAATGTGCATTGATTTGTGAAGCTGCAGTTAATAAAGTTATTGTTCATTATTAGATT
>JAOYFF010000081.1:1462871-1480939 GCA_025773925.1 Cryptomyrus ogoouensis
AAAAATTTGTATATTTTAAAATACAAATAAAAACAAAAAAACACGACAGACACACGCGTCAAAGAAAGAGAAGAGTTGGTGTGGGGGGGGCGGGGGGGGGGGGGGGGGGGGGTGGGGGGGTGATGGAGAAGTAGAGATGCACCGCCAATGCGCCTCGTGCGTTTCCGAAAGCTATATAAAACACTGACTCAATGATGCCGGGTATCTAAGCGCCGGAGAAGTGGCCGCTTACAGGAAACCGCTGCGTGAGGTCGCCGTCTAAAAATGCCCCCTCTACGAGTTTTCTCACATCCTTCCGCATTTGTGAATATGCCGCTACCTTTATTTATGAGCACGAAAGAAATTTGTAGCTTTTGGGGCACAGTTTCACAAGTTGGGATTGAGGCACGAGGCGAGATAAACAGAATTAAAAAGATTCACAATATTCACTTAGTAGCAACTGCATGACAACTTTTCAAAAAATTAACTCAGCAAATATAATAAGATCTGTAAAAATATTTTAAACTGATAGTGCCTTACACATGGTAAAACGTGGACCTTTTAAACACCTGAAATCTCACCGAAAGTGATGGCTGTCACCAACTTATTCTCTACAAATAAATGCAAAAAAAAAAAAAAGAAAATCAACATTGCGAATTGTTAATGATGATATGTAGCCGGTTTAAATAAGACCATGATTAATGGCCATGAAGGGACCTCCCTCTCTGACCGTACCGCTGGCATTTTGCAGCCAAGAGCGTCTGCTTGGGACAGATGGGAGCTCCGGTTCTGCCCCCCAAAGCACATCCCTGTTCCCCAGCAGGCCGCTCGTCCACCGGCAGGCAGCGCCGGCAAGCGCGGCTCCTCTGACCGTGCGGCGCTTCCTTCTGCTGGCAGACGGCCCGCACCTTCCTGAGTGGCTACAGATAACGCTATACCGCGTTAATTGCATTTAAAGCGTCGTGTTAGTTTTCTGCCTGGTTAATTTCTTAAGACCAGTTTAAATTTATCCTGAAGACCCAAATCCTTTTCTCCCTCCTTTCAAACGAAGGATTAAAAGAAGCGCATTTGCACCTGGTGCACAGTATAGGTCCACCTTATTCAATTTTATTTATTAATATCTTTAAAAACTGAAAAGACAGTGATTATGTAATGAGCGCCCATACATTTATAGGCTATATGTAAAGCTTGCAGCTGCTCGGATTAAAACGAACTCAAATATATATATAATATTATAATAAGCAGCCGAGAGTACCCGGGTTCTCATTTGCGGATTAATTGTTTCCACGATTTTCAAAATACAATTTGACTTCTGTTAAAGTTTCTTCAGCTGCATGCTTACCTGTTCTAATCCTGGTCTTGCGGGCCTTTCACCGTTTCTTATTAATTTAGCTCTCATTAATTAAATTTTTTTTCATTAAGTACTTGTATAAAAGTAAAAAAAAAACCTAAATGTTGTTTAAGAATAGTTAATTTGCTCATAATTATTTTAATTGGCTAATGGTTTCCAATCAATTAGGGAACCAAATTAGGGAACTTAATCTAAATTAAATACTAATTTGTACTGATATTATTCGAGTTGTAGAAATGAGCTGGATCAAATTAGGGGAAAGGAAATTAAATTTTAATAAGCAAAACAAATGTTTTTCATGTTTCTTGATGGATCTGGGAAATGCAAAAGCTGACAGACACCGTATCTAGAGAGGTATCTTGAAATGGAATTCTGTATGCTGCGTGTAAGTCAATGAGGCCGACTGCACAGGATAAAGAAATGCAGTTTATGGACGATAAAGGTCAGTGAAATTGCGTGCCCTGTCGTCTTCTGTCGTTTTCACACCTCCGTGTCTGCCAGCTGTGACCACAGCTGACACTTCAGCGACACCCTGTGGCGCACGAGGGATTTGGCTTCTCATACGTGGTAGCGAGATGTGCAAAGTCTGCGGCCTTAGTATCTCATAGCATTGTTCAAACAAAAATATCGCTTAAAAACAAATATGATGTACGATTATTCACTGATTTAAACCACGGCAGTTCAGTGTTCATCTAAAACTAAAATAACATGAACGAATCTTTAATGGAAGTATGCATTCTAATTTGTTTTCATGATAAACTGATCGTTTTCCAACAAGAAAAATAAGTCTTTTTCGCTGCTTGTTTATTAAACCACGTCATCTTCTTTTCCGCTGCTGTGAATGAAATTAGGTACACAGATTTGCTCCACCATATGTGGACACACACTGATGGCTCACGTCACTCCAACCGTGTTACTGAGGTCGTGGACTGTAATGGTCGCGGTGGGACAAATCTGGATTCTGCTGCCCCCACCCTGTAGCCCATGGTACTACAACCACATGTCTACGAGATACATGCAAAGATACTAGCTTTCTCACAACAAACAGCATAGCAAATCCCTTTTAATATCGCACATAATCACACACACAGGGGAAATAGTCAGGGTTCGACCCCATGAATCTATACAATGTGAGAATGAAACACACAACATATACAAACACATACTGGCCGGGTTGGACCGGCCATCTGGCAAACCGGGAATTTTCCCGGTGGACCATTGGGAAAGTGGGTCGCAGGGAGACCCCCTACCCAGTCAGCAACATGTATCATGGATGTATGTAACTTATAGGACTACATAAGAATTCAGTTTGTATTGGGGCACATTTGTGGCTCTGTTTCAGGGTGACCAGCCTGGTGACCTTTGTCTTTAGGATACTTCACTAGGAAAAGAAGGTACATGTAGTGACACCAAAGCAGCTATAATATTTTTTGTTTAAATATATATATCACGATATATACTGTCATTATGTCATTATTAAACGATCAAGTGGGCCTTTGACAACATCAGTCACAGTCAATAGCTCATACACACACACACACACACACACGTATATGTATATCCCTGTGTGTGTGTGTGCTCCCTGACATTTCTAAAATCTGCTCTAGGCATCATTATTGGTGACCCGTAGAGTCAGCACTGGATATTTAATGCTTTAAACAGTTTTTTTTTTCCACTAGGAGATACTGCAATGAAAATCAGAATGTCAGTAATTCCTCTATCCAACAATACGATGTTAATCTCAGTAGTGATGGGCGTAATGACTCTTTCTTTGGACACAGTTTGTTTGATTCAATTAATGTAAATGATTCATCCTGGGGTGCATTTCCCAAAAGCGAAGAAACTCAGCAAATAACGAACAAGTTAACGAACGATGTAGGTAAAGAATGAGTGAGATCTGCAAGTGTTTCCCATCATCTTTGTTATTCCAGAATTAACGAACAAAGCTTATGTAGTACTTTGTTGGCTCCTCGCCATCTGCTGCGTAGGAAAAGCTCCGTCGATAACAGGAACATCGATTATCAATAAAACACACCAAAGCACCCAAAATTAAGACCAAAATAAAATTAACCGATTTTTTTTGAAAATATAAGAATGGGTTCAAAATGTGATGTTGCTTCCTTGTAAAAATGTGCAACGGTGAGCAGCAAGAAGAAAAGGAAGTAACACTTCTCAAAAAAAGCTTTAAAACAACTTATTGAGAGGGTGCCCAAAAATATATTTTAATAAAACAATTACTGCAATGTTGTGCAGTATATTACACACAAGAAGAGCAGCACAGCAGTGTTCAGGGGAAAACCTTATGGCTCCCAAGGACTTGTAGGCACCAAAATCACATCTTCCACATGCCCAAAGCACCATCTACAGCAGTGTGTGTTGTTTGGTGTGCGGTGTGATACGTCTCCTCAGCCACCATTTGGGGATAAACATTGGAGTCAGTAGATATTTCCTAAGAGGATGTCTGATGTCTCCCAATAACCAGCCACCAGCAAATGTACCATCCTTTGCCATCTGACACACTCCAAAGCTGGACCAGATATCATGTGTACTTCCAGGTCACTTGGTCACAATGTCTGGAAAATGCCCTTGATGGCTGCATATCACCTGGACATTTAGGCCTAGTGCCAAGAACCCTTTTCAACAGATGTAGATGGGATCCAAGAGGCTGCGAGTATGAATTTAGTTGAGCATTCCATCCACTGCACCTACAATGCCACATGCAGTGTGTCTGATATGGCATGAAAACTGATTTTAGTTTCATGCAAGGCATCCCCTCCTGCTGGACATTGTATGTAGATGTGTGCATGGTGCAACTGAAATGCGATCACTGCATGCACAGATGCAGGACACAGCGGCCTTGCTGAGACCATGTGCATCACTAACGGTCTGCAGGAATCCACCAGTGGCACAGAAGCAGGGAGCTGTCAGGAGCTGCACGGTGCACTGAGGGCAAAATTCCAGTGTGTTCCTCCTTTCATTTTATCCTGTACCAGACAAAGGAGGCTCATTAACTCACCCCAGGCCAGCCTGTATTTCTCTAGAAATTGTTACTTACTGAGAAATGAGTACATAGCCACCCACAAAAGAGCATTTATACAAGCAGCTTGTTTTCCCGGACAGCTCTGTCTCAAACTCTCTTTGGGTGACTAGCACAATTCTCTTCCTTTGCTGGTCATGAGAGGTGATTCACCTTCTCAGTTCAAAGGATGTGACTGTATACATAGCAAATTTGATTAGTTAGTTCATTATGTAGCCTACCAGGGTGGTTCAGAATTTACGAATTGTGTCCCATTCCATTCACGAATTGCAATTTGAACTGAACTGGCCACACCCTGTAAGATGTTTACTTGGAATGGCAGTAAGAAGAAAGTAATTTGTTTAAATTAAAAGCAATTCAATGCAATCATACAACGCAGGAATGCCATTTAATCTAGCAAAACATAAATAATTACATAATAGATTTACTTCATGATGGTAGATGTATATATTGACCATATATATAATTTCTTTGTATGTATCACTGAGTGAAGTGAACTTTATATTTGCATGATTGTAAGATAATGGTTGTGTAACTGTTTTAGCCTATTCTAACAATATGCATTTGGTTTATGTCAGCCCTCTAAGTCCTTTCCCATCTGTATACATTTATTGCTTTTGCATATTTAACTGTTTATGTGTGGTACCATTTGCGAGGAGTCTGCAGTAGTTTTTCTTGTGAGTGTCGGTGGGTTATCAGCTGGATGCGGTTGTGACAGGGTTACCTGTATGACTGCAGGAAGTGTTCTTCCACCATGGTACACAAAATTGCATTTAAATTATTTATTCTGTACGCCACACTTGAAATGTGGCATTCATTCATTCTGAATAACAGTGACACGCACGGACTTTTCAGGCAGGTGCTCGATCAGGGGGACATGGCCTACTGGTACTTTTTGCTGCCATAAATATTCGTAATTGGATTGGGGTAGGGGTGAGATTCAGTGTACGCTGTTTATGTTAACATGCTGTGTAATTCATATTGAAATATTAAGCGGTATTGTTACAGCTGCACCTACACTATGTAGGCCGATATGAATTTATGTGAAATCAATTCTATTTTAATTCTAATTCCTTATATTCAAATTTGTATTGTGATTCTGCGCCCTGTTTTCAACCAATTCTATGAATTTAATTTGATTTCCAAGGTCATTCTCAAGTCAGTTCTGAATGGTGCGCAACCCTATTGTGTACTCAAATGGCATATAAAGGTGTCACAACAACGAGCCCCATTTGCGTTAATTTATAGTCTACATTATAGTTTTATATTGCAATACTAAACTCGTATTATATCATCAACATTATTACTTGTCATCCGTGTTGGGTGATCTCTGTGTTTCGGTAACAGGACAGCAGGCAAAAGTTCTAATAAAAAACGAAAAACAAAATGACGAGTGGGTAGGAGCACTCGTTAATCTGCGAACAAGATGATTCGAGAAACACTTGTGTTCCGATATGTCAAAAATAGCCTATTATTTAGGATAGATAGTGCTAAGGAAGAAGCTAAATACCACCGATAAATCATGTGAGAAAAATTATATTTGTTATTGAATTATAATCTAAGTCTCTCAACATTTTACTAAGGCTATCCATGTTTGTTAAAAACCGCACACCTAACAGCACATCGCATACGCTAACGATTCCAAACGCTAACCAACCTTAAAATAATGTTAAATACTTGAATCGTGAAAATGTTGCACCTCTAAAACCCAGTTGCAGCATCGGGGAAGTCACTGCACATGTAGACTATATACTACACCAGCAGATGGTGTATTTCAGTCATGACTGAGGTACGGCTCTCTGGTTCAGTAGCATATCTAAGTCTCTCGTTCACCGACTGGTTCCTTCCTTCGGATCTCTCGTTCGGAACTAAACTAGAGACTGTCGGTCGTTCGTTCACTGTAGGCGTATACGTTCAATCCCACGTTTGGTTTCCAACCAATCATATGCTCGGTTACAGCATGCCCTTGCATGTCTGACTGGTTCTCACTGGCCTTAGTCGAGGAGGGAAGCAGCATTGACGTCATATTTATGAGGACAAGTGGAAGAACGAAAAGAACGAATCTTTGCGGGTAAGTGAACATGAGTGTATGGTTCGTGTAAAGGACTCGTTTCCCGTGAACAAATCATTCGCGAACGGCACACCATAATGGCTCAATAATTACAAATTTAATGATTAAAGAAATACAAAACCTCTGGGTGGCTCACGTGACCACTTCAACGGTTTCACCATCTACATTAACAGTGCTGAATTAGAGTAAGCAGTGTCCGCATTTGACAGCAATGGCAACATGGATAAAGACACATCTTTCATAGTCTCAAAGGTAGTATTTCAGTGCAATGCTTAAATACGATGGGTCACTAAAGAGTATTGACTCCTAGAAAAATTGTGAATAGATTAATCTTCGGTCTGGGTTAGAGAGTGGTACCTGTTCACCCCTGCCGGATATCCCGACGCAGAAGAGGATAGAATCTGACACTCAGGAAGGAAGACACGACCCTCGGCTACCGCTGAAGCCTGGTGTTCATTCCCGTTACATCTCCCTTATATTTATTTGACAGCCATTCTGCTCAAACCCCTGGCAGGAATTGCTTTGCAGGATAGCAGTGACCTTACAGGTGATCATGAATAGATGGGGCGATTCTAGGATTTGACACTTGAAGGAATACGGGACGTGCAACCCCCCCAGCTCAAATGATTAAATTTGCTGAGAGGAGGGGGGGATTCCCACCATAAAGTCAGCAGTACTGGGGGTATGAAATGTAGGCTACAGGAAAATCCGTGACAAATCGAAAAATGGTTTTAGAAAGACTATTTTTCAGGGAGGCTGAAGCCCTAGATAGGGTCTAGAACCGCCTATGTCGCCCTTTCGAATGTAAGCGACGCCTCTGTTCTAAGCGTCCTGTTTTCGATAACCGACAATCACGCAGAATTTACCACGGGGACCTCTCCGACAGTGAAAATTTAGAGAAGCCCCCCCACGATCGCAAAAATTGACCGAGGTGGACCTGCGACACCAAAGTACCGGTTAGCCGTGCAGCCCTGTTTGAGCACCTACCCCAAGAAAAGTCTATGCAGGTCGCTAGTTACTTGCAGTCACCACTGGGGCTTGGACCTCAGATCCAAAGACAGCAGTCGAATGGAGGAGAGCAGTGACCTGTCGCTTTAAAGAGGCTTAAATTCAGCGATGCTCTAAATGCCCATTACAGATCTGCTGGAGAGAAAGGCTGCAGGGGAAATTGCAGTCGTCCATGCATAATATGCATGCTTGTATAGGGAGATTCACAAGGAAAAAGACAGGAGAAAATTCATATGGAACGTGAGATTTTTAACAGCATCTAATCGAATTCAAATAAACTTCTTAACAAAGGCATCCATCATGGTCGAATATCTGTTACGGGTATCGGAGCTCAGTCTTGCTTCGTTCGACCAATTGGAGGTTTCTGTGAACATTTACCACTAGATGGAAGTATTTACCAAACTAATATTGCATCATAAATTTAGAATTGAATATACTTCATTGATCCCTTTGGGGAAATTCTCTTTTCACCAAACCCATCTTGCTCTCCATGACACACAAATACTTGTGAGAACAAGCCGGGGGGTCACAGTACAGGGTCAGTGTGCAGTGCTTCTAAAGGTGGGGGGTAAAGGGCCTTCCACAGGCATCCAACTGCAGCCCTGGGATTCGAACCAGTGACCTTCTGATCACAGGCACACGTCCTAACCCTCTGAGCATACATTTGTGATTGCTATAACCATCAATAACTGAATTTGAATGAATCGTTTTCCTCCTTGTACAGAACTTTACTATAGCAGTTTTTATTCATTTTTATTAGTTTTTATCCATTTCACATATTTTTTTCTCCATATAGTTTATTAAGTTAGTGTATTATCGAGAATATTATTTTATTATATTAAATATTTCATTTATTATGATTCCACACAGAAGATAAATTTATGATGAGAAACTTGCCATGAATTACTGATTCTGCGGTAGATTAAGTTCCTACTCTCGGGAAGAGACACAACATGATTTCTTTGTGATGCCCAAAGGTGCAGACTGCAGCAGCAGCATCGTCATCTCCGGAATGCGAGAGCAGACGTTAAATCCGTCCCGGATTTAAGCGACCAGCCGCCCGCGATTAGTGGAGACGGCCGCTTTCCCCCTGTCTCTGTGGGGGCCATCTGCTCTCCCTTTTCACCTGTTCTTTTTCATCTCCTCATTTACATTAGACGCTTAGCTGACACATTCATCAAAATCGTTTTTTTTTTTTGCCCATTTATGGTATTATTTTATCTATTTATCCGGGGGGATATACTGGAACAGATCGATGATATCATGCTTAAGGGGGTTACAGCAGAGAACATCAAGGGACTTAAACTGGCAATTTTCAGGTTACAAATCTGTCGTTAATCACCTTAGCCATGCTCTTAACCACTACACTATGACGCTGCCTCCTTTATGGCATTTAATATTTCTTTTTGCATTTTCTGAGCATAAATTTGGCTACTCTAAATATTTAAAATAACTATTAACATAAAATCCATATTTTTGGCTTTCCATACATTTTCCATTATCCTCATAACTTTCAGCTCCTGGCTACAAAATACTGCAGCCATCAAGCCCTCGGCTCCTCTCAGCCTTCTTACTCTCCCCGTCGCTTCTTTGCATCACTTCGAAGATCCCTTGTTGATGCGAACCGCTAATGAAGATTCAATTTTCAGCGTCAAGTAGCCTATGCCGGAAATCAGGATGGAGCCCAGGAGAAAGGCAGCAGTCCAGGGGAAATGGAGGGGCATACGTGGGGAAAGAAACCCACAGCGGTACAGAAGGAATGAATGAAAATTGAAAAGCGAGTGAAGACCGGTCGGCTCACGTGGACCCGCACGTGCGCTCACGTGGAAACTTGTGGTCGTGGTCGATACGGTAGCCGGCAAGGGGGTTTAAGTGTCAGTCGTGATCTTAGTAAATCTGGCATTTCAGCCAAAATTGAGGCATCCCTCTGTGCCACCGCGGCCTCCCGCAGCACTGGGTAAAAATAGCAGCGTCTGCGCGGCTTGGCGGGCACAGGCTGCCACTCCCGCCGCTTCCCTGCTTGCGCAATTCCCTGTAACCGCCTGCCTGCCTGCCATTCAGTGCACGCTCGCGGAGCTCGTTAATTAAAGCCGTCCCACTTTCATTAGTATCCTCTCAGCTGGCCGTAGCTTCTGTGGTTCTGGTATGTTGGTACCAGAAGGCTGTGGGTTCAACAGCTCTATGTTCAGGCACAGCAGAAGGGCGACGTGATTAATATTCTCCTAGACAGGAATTTCACGTCCTTCCTGGGAATTGCATTTACATGAGTGTTGCCTTCCAGCCAGGCGTGTGTCTGCTGTGTGCCGGGGGGGTATTGGGTTCCAGTCTCCTGGCACTGCTCAGCCTGCCACACGCATCCACCCATGTTTACCTTATTTGCCATGCAGAGGACACTGCCAAACCCAAGTCCCATTTTACACCCGTCCGCCCAACAGTAATGTTGTTCATCTCCTGCGTTCCATTTAATCGGCCCACCTGCTTCCAGGAGGCAAAAAGCTTCTCCTGTGTGAGGGAAACATCTCTCACATGGATCATATCTTTTAAATCCAAAAATGATGCATGTTAATAAAGACATTTCTGTTTAGACTTTATTTACTAAGCAAATACCTCCCACCCCAAACCCGGTTAAATGCATTAATGTATCATCCCTTAAACATCACCAAAGCAACATCACAGGCAAGGAGGAACTGCACAGCTGGCCTGTGATGTGGGGGCGGACTTGTTTATATCGCCATTCGAGAATGCTGCAAACCCATTTCGAGGTTTACACACCACCAATCTCAAGGCTAGCTCTGGCCCCTTTGGATGAACATGGTTTATAGGCCCCCCTCCCCTCCATCTCACATCATCAACCCCGCCCCCATCTGGTGCAATTAATTCCACACAGCAGTGCCTGCTGGTAAGCCAGATATTCATCAAGTGGATAAATAATGAATTAATCCCAGCTCTGAAAGGAGCCGAAAAAGCCGTAGTTTTGTTGGCCTCCATTTATGGACTCCAGAGACGCAGTGCTTGCGTCTAAACCAAGAAGACACTGCACACTCGCCAAACTCGCCCTAATGCTCTGCACACAGACAACCCTGTTAGCCTCCAGGTCCTTGTGCCTGACAGATATATCTGTGCGACTGACTGTGTGTATGTTTGACATGCCGGCTACAGTATCTGTGTCTAGTTCACTGTACTAGAACAATCATAGCTCAACCAACCTAATTTCCCCAACATCCCAAAATATGATGGTAAAACCTGTCACCTGTGCTCATGAAGAGTTTCGTACATCACCGTGCAAAGAGTCAGCGGACAGAAAGGGAGCATTAATGTCAATGTGTCTTTAATTTGTTTCATCACGTGGCCTGTGCCTGCATCTCTGCAGTGGTCACATTCTCTGGGGACGCTTTTCGCACTAGTACACAGACCAACAGTGACCCACAAATGGCATCTGGTGAACCGATGGGATTTTTACCACCATGGCAAGCCAACTCCCCCCCCCCACCCCTCAAGCTCTATCCAGGAATGCATCCACTGTAAGAAATGACAATGTCTCAGGCCTGGGGGTGAGGGCTTGAGGGGGGACCGCTCCCCAGAACAAATCATCTTTAATCAAACTTTAATCAAAAAAGAGGAAAAAGAAACAGTGATGTAACTGCTTGACGGAGCGGCGAGATTCTCCAGCTTGAGTCCATGGGATCCGCCTAGGTGCTTGTGCACCGGTACAGTGGTCACGGTCAGGATTTGGTCAGGTCACACGCAGGGGCACAGTGCTATCCCGGGCCTGGGTCTCAAATCGTGGTGTGACCCGGTTGGCGTGAGCAGAGATATGCCCATAGATTCACAATGTCCATGAGGTGGACCAGGCTGAAGATGTTCTATCTACACACAACTGGTTGGACACAGGTGTAAAAGTGGTTCTTTTACAGATAAGCTAAGATACTGACCTAAACAAAATCTCTCTTGACATCTAAAACAAAATTCTTCTTTCCGGTACATGATGCTCAACTATATTGCCTGCGATTACTGACTAGTAAAGTCCAGTGGTTCACACAGTCCAGAGCTCAGTACCAGCCACCAACCTCAATGATTGGCTCTAGGTTTCATCAGGATGGAGAAACTCTGAGTCAGTCCAGATTCAGTATGTTCCAATTTGGTCAAGACCCCAGAAGTTCTTTGCTTGTCAATGACAAAAGGTACCTTCACCTTACAAATTAAAAAAAAAACTTTTTTTCTTCCAGATTGCACATGAAAGATATTTACATTTGTAATGTGCATATATACACACGAATCACCATTTAAAAATAAAATTCTTCATCATCATCACCTTCATCGACATTCCAAATAGCAGAGTCATCCGTTGGATACGAGACCATGGCACGATTCCATTTAGGTTGGAAGACCTACTGACAGCATGGTCTTCAAACAGCCACAAAAAGGTACACCGTTATATAGTTATAACAGATCGCATTTTTGAACCATGTTATTTCACACAGGGGGATTTAATAACTGTTCCATCGAATCACACCCAGAAAATCGCTCCTCCTGTCCACCAAAAATGACACAAATCAATATGAAAGCTTTGGTAAATCAAATAACTGTTATTACCATGACTTTCACCCATTTTCCACCCATGGAGATGCAGTACATAATCAAAGGACTCCGTAATTGAGCTGTCTGCTGCAATCTTCCTAATCAGTGAAAACTAGCATTTATGATGACTGAAATTCCCCACTGATCTTCTCCAAACCTTACTCCAGCCACCGCCTGATTGATTGATCAGTTTGTATGTCTGCCATGACGTGGCACATAGCCTCTCGGGCTGCTGTACCCATCTCTGAGTGAGGGTACGCATGCTTTGATATGTGTATTTGAGTGGCTGCATGTCCTGCTCATTTTTAGCATTTCATGCAAAGAACATGTGAGGATCATCCAGGCGACTGCTAAGGTGATGTAAACCAGAGATACAAAGCATATTGGAAACAGGTGCTCCCAGGCAGTTGGGCTTCCTGAGTTAATTAAGCAATTAACATCCCATTATGCTTATTATAATGCTACCATAGCTAGAAGAGGAGACCTCAGCAACTCTGAGTGAGGGCTGATTGTTGGTCCACATTTGGCAAGAGCTTCAGGGATGAAGACCGCTCAACCTGCCAGTGTTTCACGGTGACTGGTGGCCATGAGGACACTGGCTTGGAAGTCTGAAGACGTCATCAGCATGAGTTGAGTTGATGGAGAATGGAAGTACCTTCTGCTTGACTGTGATGCACGTGTGTGGAATTGAGATGGTGAAGACGATGTGTAGTGGGTTAGGAATCCATATCCGGTTGTGGGGTCAAGTCCCATGACTGGAATAATAATCATATCACTGCTCTTGAGTGAGGCCCTTAAACCCAATCACTCTCAAGGGCAGGCCAACTCTTCTCTCTCATCCTCACTTGTATGTCACGTTTGACAAAAGCTCCAGCTAAATAAATATAAAGTAATGAGATGCCTTGCAAATAAGACCAGCAACAGTTGACTGCAAATGTTAATCTATGATTGTGAGCAGGCAGTTACAGCAGAGTCTGTGTAGGGCTTCATAAAACAGGGGATTCTATGGTCATGTTGCAGTACATAAATATCTTATTACAGCTCAAAATGAATTTTGCGAGTGAAGTGCTGTGGTGTAAAGAAGAAAGGCCTTGGTCTATTGGGCAGAGGAAAAAAAGTAAAATGAGTCATGCTTCAGCCAGGACTTAATGAGTAGAAGAATAGAAGCCAGTGTTTGCGTCCCACAGGGAAGATTTCTGTTCTTTTATGGCATTGAATGTGTTTTATGGTTTAGGTCCAACCCTTCGTACTTTCAAGGTCAATGCCAAATTCAAGGTCATCCTGAATGATCAACATTAACATACGGTGAAACATATCTATCCTGACAGAAGCGGAACCTTCCAGAAACACAATGGCCCCTGCACCAAGGCGTGACTGGTGACAGGATGATTTTATGACCATGAAAACGGCAAAAACCACATCAGAGTTAGCGGCTCTCTATCAATTCTGGAGATTCGGCAGCAGCACCTGTCACAACATTCAAAACCAGCATCAACAAAGCACAGAATCATGGGAAATTTCATAGAAGACCGTTGCAGTTTCCTTCCACTTTAGTGCCAGACCCGAGGCATAACGAAGTTGCTGCAGTGTTTCCTGGGCCCTGACGCCCGATTACGACGCTTTATGTTTGATTCATTCAAGCGGTTACCTGTAAAGCTCTAGGATAGAAACCGATATTCCGAAATGAAACCTTCACTTACAAAAATGTCCGCCAGATACATGATTAACCCCCTTTGTCAAACGGAACGCGTGGAAGGAACAGCTCCTTCTGTTCTGCTCGTTTGTTTACCCCTTCTGCCTGCTTTTCTCTCTCTAACTCTCACGAGTGCCTCTCGCGTCTCTGACCTGGGGCTTTGTTTTGCCAGATCCGCATATCTGAGGGTTGGTTTGGAATGATAAGCATAGGGGAGCGGATAGCAGTCATATGGCTGCCGCTCTGAACAGTAAATAGGGGATGTTTGGTGTTCTCTCTGTAGGGCTTTTGATCACTTATTGCTTTAAATTACACCAATCACATCCTCCATTTCCCTTTCTCGTGTCCACCTCTTTATTTTTGTGCCTTGCTGTTCTCTGTGTCCTTCAGTTCCCTCCCTCTGTCTCTCATTCCTCCACCACTCACCCTCCTCTCTGCCCATTTCTCAGTGTCCCTCGCTCCTTGAACCTCCAACGTTCTGCCCCCTTTCTCCCTCCTCCTTCCTGCCCAGCTCTTCGTCCTCCAGCTCCCTCTCTTCCTCTCTCTCTCGCTCCCTCTCCCGGAAGAGCTCAGCCAGCCTCTGGAAGGGAGGCCCCCACTCCTCCAAAGCTCCGCCCCAGTCGGGTTCCGCCTCCTTTTCCTCCTCCTCGCTCTCCAGGGAGCTGAGCGAGCCAGCCTGGGAGCCCTCCCCCTCCAGCCCGTACACTTGCACCGAGTCATAGGGCGGCTGCCCGGGGTCAAAGGTCACCTGAGCTAAGCGCAGCTTCAGGAACTCGCCCACCCTAACCGCCAGGGAGCTGGACCCTCCCACCCCCACCTCCGTGCCCCACCCACCTCTGTAAGCCATCTGCCCCACCATGCCCCTGTTTTGCCCTGGGACTGGCAGCAGCTGGGGTATCATATCCCTCCTCCCAAGGACGTAGCCTGCCATGTTGCGCCAGTCTGGTATGTATCCCACCCCTTCCCGGAGTATCCCAGAAGCAGTCCCGCCCAGAGGCACACTCCCTTCCAAAGGGGGCCTGGCCACCACAAAACTGTTTCCTGTCTCCAGCCCACCCTTGCCCAGACTGCTGGGGTAGTCCCTGTGCAGCTCCCCCTGCAGGATGCTTCCAGAACTGCGACTTAAGCCATCGCTGCAGTCCTTTCCGTTGGAGGGGGTGGAGGCGAGGGAGTCGGGGGTGCCCGGGGGCCCGGTGCCGACCTGCTTCGGGGACGGGCTGGCCTGCCTGGCGCGGTGGCCCGTCAGCACACCTGTGTCACACGGCCAGGCACCAGACAGCCTCTTTGAGGCCACCGCCGATAAGACGGACCGAGTCACAACCAGAGTCTGGTCCGTGGGGAGGGATTCAGACTGGACCTGCAGGGGGAGGGGCAGCACCGGGGTCAGCTTGGGTCAAACTCAGCTGGCGGGTGTTAAATGGGATGGCGAGGCAGCACTGCGGTGGACAGAGAAGCGGACAGTGGAAAGACAGACGGAGTTCAAACAGAAGGAGAAGAATAACAGACACCAGGGAGAAAGTAAAGATGGAAGCAGAGATGCAGAAGAGAGGTAACAGGTACAAGAAAACAGGTGAGATAAAGGAGGACAGACGGCGAGGACGCGTGCTGACGGGACACTAGAATGAGCTCATGAAGCACTGGAATGGATGTGGAGGAGAGAGGAGGGCAGAGAGAGGCAGAATGGTTACATCTCCTCATCACCTTTCCCTCCGTCTCCATTAGAGGCCTGTCAGGTGGTTAAACAGTTGGAGGGGGCAGGTTCAGGGGGGGGCGGGCTGAAAAACCCGGGAATCCTCACCCAGTCCAGATTCTGGCTGCGGTTCTGCTGGGTGGCACAGGGGTCCCCCACAGAGCCCTCGCCTGCCCCGCCCTTGCCGTCGGCCTCGCGATCCTGTGCGCCGCTCATGGCGCCCTGGTTCTGGATGACCAGGGAGTGGTCCAGCGGGCCAGCGGGGTAGCGGCACGCCAGTTCAGTAAGGCCCAGACCCGTCTCGAAGACGCTGCGGGAGTGGCGCAGGGCGGGCAGCGTGTGGCTGCTGTAGCAGAGGCGTCCGTACAGTGGGGCGGCACCATTGGGGTACTGCGACTCCAGGCCCGCCTTCGAGGCCCAGCGGTACCCTGGGACCTTGTCCTGGGCCTGCTGGGTGTAACGTCTGCAGAGACAGAGGGGATGATCATACCCCCCCCCGCAAGCCGATAAAAAAAGAGGGCTTTCCTGAAAAATCCCCAACCACACTCACATGTTCCTGCTGTCCAGCGTGCGATATCCCCGACACGAGCTGTGGGGGGCGCTCTGCAGTGCAGCGATGTCGAAGGCAGCCGTGTCGGCCTCTCCGCCGCCCTCGTCATCGTAGGTGATGATGTTCTCTCGCACATCGTCCTCCTCTAGGGGTGACAGCGAGTCACGCTTCTGCCTGCGCAGGGACAGCGAGAGCGCACTGACCGCTACGAGATATGAGGAGAGGAGAAGAAAGAGCGAGATTATTGAGGGCAGAGCAGGAACACTGAACATGCGCGTCTCCACTGAGGAGAGTAATGAACCCGAATTTAGCTTGCATTTAAATGTTTCTGAATTTTAAACTTTATTTTTCTTTCTTTTTTTTTTAATAAGGTTACAACCTTACAATAAATAAATTAGAACCATATTCCCTGAAGAAAGGCATTGGGTTGAATAAAAATTATTTTCCCGCCTGAAGCTGAACCATTAATATTAATTTTTACAGAGCGGAAATGTGCAGGCATGCAGAAAGGCAAGCCTTACCCAGTAGTGTAGCGACGCAGGCAAGGATGGCCAGCAGGGCGGCGGTACTGAGCCCAGGTGATGAAGAGGAGGACGCCATTGGTAGACACACTGTCTCTCTTTCCCACTCGCCCTCTGTTTGACCTTCTTTCTCACCAGCTCTAGCACCCCCCCTCAGGCAAGGGCAAATGGACACGGTGACTGTCCCAGTACTGGTCAGACCCGAGAAACTGTCTTTCAGGACCAGGGGCACTTGCAGTGTGAATGGGGAAGATGCCGAGCGAGACAGGGGCATCAGTGGGGAGAGGAGCGCAAGGCTGGCAGTGGGACCTAAAAGACAAAGGGCAAGTTCGACAGAAAAGAGGAAAATTGCTTTCAAAGGATTAAAAGAGGACATCCACAAGAGCTAAAGTTTTATCAATATGTTAATGTGCCCCAATAAAAAAATCCATCCATCCATCTTCCATAACTGCTCATCCAGTTCAGGGTCACTGTGAGCCAGGACCCCCTCTCAGGAAACACAAAACACCAGTTCACCCAGGGGGCAATTCTAGGGTTTTTTAAGGTGGGGGGCAATACAGGGCCTAACCTTATCTGAAACAAATAATGTTTTGATTTTGGTGAGTGACAGTTGAGGGTGCCCTCTTGGGACCAATCAGCTTTTAGCTTTCCCTGTGGCCCCACCCCGGTATAAACCACTGAGTTCACCTAACATCATGCTTTTGTACTCTGGGACGAAACCCATGGAAAACACAGGGAAAACAGGCAAACTCCATGCATGCATATCCCCAACCGTAGAGCTGAACAGTCCTATTCAGGATGCCACATTCAGATAACAATAATAAATACATTTATCCTTAAAAATATTCATCCCAAACCACAATGCCATTGTACTAAAACTTCCCGCTTGGAGAGCACAGAGACCCTTACTGATTATGCGGACATGTCAGATCAACCTGGATATATGATCCGTCGTGGAACTCTCTGGAATAACAGAGTCTTTAGTACCATGGAGAGAGTCGAGGAACCCTATGAAGACCAGTTGTGTGTTTCCCAAAAGCAACTTACATAGTTGGAACCATGCAACTGAATGGGTCCAGCTATGCGAGTTGGTAACAGGACCTTTTGGGAAACTCACCACGGAGCATCACACCACAAAACTCTCTAGAATAACAGAGAGTCTTCAGCACTATGCAGAGGGCCGAGGTGGGTCCTGCAAAGACCGGAGTGGCTTCAGCACCACGGAACTCTCTGGAACAACAGAGAGCCTTCAGCACCACGGAGAGAGCCGAGGAGGATCCGGCAAAGAGCGGAGCGGCTTCAGCACCACGGAACTCTCCGGGATAGCGGAGCATCTTTAGCATCACAGCAGTGGCACTCCCCTTTCCATTTCTGCAGTGTTGCTGGGAGACTTCTGCCCTGGAGGTCCTGACATTTTGACTCGTGCCGGTAAGTTGTCATTCGCCGCTGCCACATTTTTGGCAATAAAGGGAAGTTAAGCAGCATATCCTGCCTCTGAGGAAGACCTGAGGAACAGTGCTTCTCACAGTAGCTTTTGCAAACCTTCCCAACCACCCACACCCCCCCCCCCCCACCCCCCCCCCCCCACCC
>JAOYFF010000081.1:1538289-1549298 GCA_025773925.1 Cryptomyrus ogoouensis
CACCCCCCCCAAACAATTAAAACTTCAACCATTTCAAATCAAAACCTATAAATTAAATGCACAAACGAACAATTAAGTCAAACAGAGGCTGGAGCCTGCCACTCTGTGAGCTAACAGGTATTTATGCCACTCTGTGAGCTAACAGGTATTTATCCGATCCAAACTGGAAGAGTTTGCCATCACGAGACTCTCTGGACGTTTTATTATTTTCGAAAACGAACGAGGCAAACGCTTTGGGTTTTGGAAAAATGGAAATCGAGTCTTATAAATGCTTTATGTCCTTTCTTCCTTGCGCCCCTCCCTCCGTTTTGGCAGAATGTTACACCGCATCCCAATAAATGCAGATGGGACTGCGGAGGAGGATTCTGGAGCCTGATCAGAAACCTGGATGAATGACAGGTTTGGCTGCCTATCCCGAGGAGCTGCGGCTGGATGATTGACAGGGTCGATGGCCTATCCTGAGATACCAGTGTTGGATGATTGACAGGTTCACCAGCCTATTCCGAGCTGTCGCCGTCGGATCATTGACAGGGTCGCCAGCCTATCCCGAGGTGCCGCCGTTAAATGATTGATAGGGTCGACGGCCTATCCAGAGGATGCACAGGGCCGCTGGGAAGCACCCGGCCTCAAGGCCATTAACTCTATTTTGCCTTGGAGACTAACCGAAATGGCCACCAACGGCAGAAGGTACCCTAACTACCCTAGCCCCAATACCATCCCCAAAAATGCTCTTAGCACGAGAATCAGCATGTCAAAACACGGCAGGAACACGGAAGCAGCGTCCGGCGTGACATCTGCACCTGAAGTCACTCGCTGTCTCGCCGTGGTCCTGGGGAGACATACCACTGTGTACCTGTATATGGACAGTACGACAATCAAGTCCTCTTGACTCGACTTGACTTGAGCACCACGTGACGGGTGAGGCGTGACTGACAGCTCTGTTCATCCCAGCCTGAGAAACAGCCCCCCCCCGGTCTCCCTCCCCAGCATTATTCCAGCCCAAGGACCTCAGCAGCAGGAGTGATAATACATTAGCCTCTGCAGCACTTAAACAACACACATTAAAACCAGCTCATCCATATTCATCCCCTGCCTCTCTAGGGCCCTGCTTTCGAAATGTATTTGTCTGTAGCTCTTTTCTGCAGATCCCTCACTCTCCCAGCCTCCCTAATACCACAGGATTTTCTCATTCCTAAAAGGCTTTTTTCTCTTCTCCTCCTCCTCTCTCCTCTTCCTCCTCTCCCCCGCTCCGATTCCTGGGACTGCCTCCGCAGGAACGCACAGCAACAGGGGGGGGCGTGTGCGTACCACCACCCCCCCCCCCAAGGGTCCGGGGGAATGTAATGCCTGCTCCCTGCTGGGGGAGAATTTAAATCGTGCTGCTTGGACGTTTAGTGGCATCTCAGTGAACTGCACAACCTGTGTACCGCACAGGAAATTGCACATTCAGGGATTTTATAAACATGTCATCGCCTAGCAAATACTTTCACCCAAAGCGACATCATAATTTTATCCACTGCAAGTTTTATCAGTTTTACTCTAAGTTTACTCATAGATGAGATGGGTTAGACACAGTCAAAGTCACTGCAGTCAGAGCAATCCTGTGGCTGGAACCAGTCGCGGATGTTTTTAATCACCATCCTTGCCGAATCACCCGCCCACCTCTCCATCCATCCATCCATCCATCCATCTATCATCCAGCCCGTTTCATCCTCCTGTTGTCTGAATTGCAGTCAGTCCGTATGAGTCATATAACTAATGTTGTATTGAAGGTTTGGTTGCTACAGAACAGTAACCTTTCCAAGACCAATAAAGTATGAATCAGTTTACAGCATGGACCACAGAACTGGGGGGGTAACTTATGGAGCAGCATTAAAAATGTTGTGATGAACAATTACTTACAAATATTTTAACGCAAACTAATAAAACAGAGTAAAAAATAACACTGTTACTGGTCATACATCAGTAATATAGGTCTGCTTCTGTGAATATGCCCCCCCATTCCTGCTTTGAAATATAGCCCCCCCTCCGTTCAGAGGCGTTCCATGGTTCATAGTTTATGGCACAGAGAGCTGACTGTGTGGTTGAGGACAGTCGGCGCTGCACTGGGCTTTGATGCTGATGCTCATTTTTTCACTTGTTCTGAAGGTGTTCTGCCACCCAGGGAATCCCGTCCGCATCACTAAGTCGATACGGACGTCTACGGAAAGCCATTTTTCAGGTTCACCTTCAAGGACAAACCGCTTCACTGTAACTAATGGCATTTCCCTACACATTGCTAAATGACCCAACAGCTATTACCAAAAAAAAAAAAACACCAGCAATCTGCCAGACCGGATGGATCCGACTCACGCCGTTTCCTCTGCCTCCCGAGTGCGAGACTGTAGGACTCACGGCCATGAGCCAACCACCTGCTGGAAAAAAACACTGCCTGGGGCTGGGGGGGCGTGGCCAGTCCACGGAACAAGCCAATAGCTGAATGTCGCAGTCAGCAGAGGCACGAGGACGCAGAGGAGATGAAGGGAGGGTGAAAACTGAAACGATTACAATTACAACTCAGATATAAAGAGGAATGTGTCCAGTCCAGGAAGTCGCTGCCTTGTGTACAAGCAGTTAGAAGATGCGTGGAAATGAGAACTACAATTACATAAGTGATAAGACGACAATAAATACAATTAAAGGATTAAAACGTTATCATTTACAATGCTGTCGCTTCACTTCTCCGCCGGCCATGGGAAGCAGCTCCTCTCCTGCCTCATAATTATGAACCTGTCATTTTTCGGAAAGCAAAGGAGAAAGTCTCCATTTTTAATGGTAATTATACAGATGATCTTCAGCTGTTTGCTCTGATTTTTTTTAATAGCTGTATTTTCCTAATCACCATTCTTGGGTGAATATTTCAGAAGGAAAACTGTTATCTCTGGGGGTCCAATAGCAGCACCGATCTGTCTGAGTGCCACCGGATGACGGTAGAGTCTCTGTTCAGGCCCGACGGTGGCCCGGTCTCAGTTCAGGCCCGACGGTGGCCCGGTCTCAGTTCAGGCCCGACGGTGGCCCGGTCCCAGTCCAGCCCTGACGGCGGCCCGGTCCCAGTCCAGGCCCGACGGCGGTCCGGTCCCAGTCCAGACCCGACGGCGGCCCAGTCTCAGTCCAGGCTGGGCTTAGCAGTGGCCAGTGTTATGGATCTGATTTCAAATATGTATTTTATATACATTTTTCTGGGAGAACGTTATTCATATACATGCATACAGGATTAATAAAACACCCTGCAATGGACTAACCCTAACCCTACCCAAGGTGTCTTCTGCCTATCCCTACCCCCAACCCTTACTGGGGGGGGGGCTCCCGACTGACCATGACTCCATAGTGGACAACAACATTATACAAGTTAATAAGTATAACTTGTATAACAACAAAGTTATACAAGTTAATAAGTCTCATGTAAATCACCATGAAGGATCTTTGCTGGATTCTCTTCCGGATTCTGGCCAAAACAACAGACCTGTATCTGGATTAAGTACTGAATTAATATTCTTAACACATCACCATCGAGTTGGTGTCAGCTGGACCTCATCATCGTCCCATCTTCAGCCTGATCCTCGAACCCCGTTGTAGCAGAACAACTCAGATATGTCCAGATGTCCGTAGGGTCCCGGTGCCGTGATGCACCCGTATCCTGTGGTCTCGAGCTGCTGACGGTCATTGCGCGTTTCGATTTTGTTTTAAGTGAGGACCCACTTGTGTTCGCTGACCTTTTTTATTCAAGATTCCGGAAGCTCACCGATTCCGTCGCGCCACATCCTTGTACCTGCTCAGAAGAGGCCGGAAAACAAAGGGCTTGGAGCCAATTAGGTCGAAAGACGATTCCTCAGGCGATAAATCACAGGGATGTTCCTTTGATGACTTTCCAGCCACCACTAGGCGAACGGATTTTTAATTAGGGTCTCAGAAGTATGGGAGATCGAGCCGCAACCAGAAGGAAAAGCGGCCCCAACACCTATCGGGACCGTCGTCTGTTTCGCCGGGTCCGAAGGCGGACCTCTTCAGAACAACTGTTTACACTGACCCACCTGTAGCTCCAAGTACCCAGTTTGTCTCCATTACAGCAAATTGGCTCCAGATGTCCCTGATACAGGGTGACATTAAACACTCCTCAAAGATCTGAGGGGTCCATATTTCCTCACTCTTTCGCAACTGAAACCTTTACAGATCTAAGTTTAGTTCGACTTGGAAATGCACCCCTAAATGGGCTTCATTTCGTGCCGATTGATGATTCTGGTATTTCTCTTATTCTACCACAAGTGTATTTGTCAAAGTCCAAATATATTGTCTAAGCGTGCTTCCAGAAGTCTCCAATTTCCCTTAACGATTATTGTATTTTCTGAACTTAGATTATTCACTGTGCCCCCCCCCCCACACCCAAGATCGTTTTAATTGATGGGATTTTTTTTTTTCCAATTTCCATCAAAAGTTCTTCCCTTTATCTGTGACCCATTGTAACTCGGCCTGTCGTCAATTCATTAATCACATCGTTTGTGTCGCGTTTCTCCAGATGTCCCCCATTAATCTACTGCGGCTCTAACGTGTCTCTGATCCCTCACCCGGCCCGTGCGGATCAGTGAGCCGGAGGGCGGGGCTTCTCTGCTAACATCCTTTTAAATTTGCCACTAATAAGACAGCAGTCAATATCGCTCCCTCTTTTCCAGCCCTCTTGTCCTCGGGCTCCTCTCCATCACCGGGGGACCCTTTGGGAGGGGGGGACCGAGGTGGATGACCAAAATGTGAAGCTGAGTGAAGAGAAACGGCAGGAGGAAAAGCCTGGGCAGAGGAAGGGTCTTGTACATCAATTCCTCCCCGGAATCCCCAGAAAGATTTTGTAACATTTCGAACTTGGGACAAGCAGTGATCCGAGGGCGATATAATTTGTCGGGAACTACAAACTGAAAGCTTGAATTTCGAGGAATCTCTCCTGAATCACTGTCACCCCCCCCCCTCTCTCCCCCATCCCTCCATACACTCATCCTGCAGGTTTACATGTCAAGGGTTTGGGCTGATATCAGTCCCTAAACAATGCCCTTGGGCTGCACTGCAGTGGGAGATTATTACCCTCTGAAGTGAGTCGATAAGGGCCCCATCCACTCACGGCGGGCGTGTAATATTTGGTGGAGCTGTGCTGTGGTGTATGCTATAGTCCAGTTCACCCAGGACTACTAAATCCTGTCATATTAAATACAGTAATAGAGTATAGCTGTCTGATATTCCCGATATTCAATGAGCAATTCCCTTTAATGCATCTTATTCAGACGAGTGGCACGGTGAAAAATAATTGCTTTTCTGGCATCGGCAATTATCCCAGGGGTGGGATCTGATTGGAGCTTCGGGAACAAAAGGAGAGAGAATTGGAGGAAAGGGGTGAATAATGAAATCTGAAAGAATATACCCCGTTTAATTTAAATTCAAATGAATGGGAATGTTGCTGGTTTTTTTTTCCTCGCCAGCTCTGTTTGGGGAAACACCACATAAGTAACTTTCGCATGCAGATTGAAATTCCCCAGAGAGAAGCCGACTGTCGGCGGAATAATAATCCGTCTAGAGCGGGAAATCAGGCGGGCCACCAGCACAATCAAAAGAGAAATTACGAGGGGGGGGGGTTAGCAGAAAATGAGGGATGGGAAGACGCGGCAAAACACGCCGATAAATCGCACGGCGGTGGGCCTGGTTAAGACGTGACGGCAGGCGGAGGGGACTACACAGAGCGCCGGGCGCCGGCCGTACATCACGGCGGGCCGCGGTGACACCCGCTCCTCATTATTATTTGTTTGCCGTGAAATAAGCCGCTACGACAGGCGTCGTGCGGCGGGGAGCACGCCGGCCTGCGTCGGGGTCTATTTTCTCGTTCTGATGCCAATTAGGAGGTAATAATCCATGGCGTTCATGCAAAGTCATTTCTCCGACAAAAGAAATGCAATCCCCCAACTACAATGGAGCGTTTATGGAATCCTGGCACGCAAAACAGCCATTTCTGGGCATGTTTCATTTCGGGGGGAAAAAAATAAACTTAAATATTATATCGACTGATACTAATTGACCGATTAAGAGGAAATTGAAAGTGGTTGCAGAGAGCACCTGCGGCAGAAGGGGTCTGCCTAGCCTGTGCGGTGCAGCTGGGGGGGGGGCGGCATCCTTCCAACCCCCACCCTTGCCCGCCAGGGGCTGGCGCAGTAGCTGGACACCCGGGGAGGCTGACACATCTGGCCAGGTGTGAGACACAGCTGGTGCTCACGACACCCAAAGCCACAAGTTACCGTGACCCAGGGACCCCCCAGGTCCCCAAACCAAAGCCTCTGATTACATACACAGCTAGCAGATGGAGAGCACAGTTACAACTTAAACTCATTTTGGTCCTCAATCCTTCCTCTCCTCCCCTCACTCTGGGTCAAATGCTAAGCCTACTTCGCTAAATATCCCTCAAGCTTTAAAGAACTGATTTTTTTTTTAAAATCTCAACAAACACTGCCATGAAGCAAAAAAATACAACACAAGCAGCCAGCCCAGACCCCGTCTGGGGATTGTAAACCTGTGTTCCTTGGGCTGCATTCATTCCTCTTTCTAGCCGGCTGTCCGGACTCCCGGACTGCAGCTCCTGCTCCGATTACCTGGCCAAACATGGTTGATTATTTCCCTTCTCTCTGACCTCGGGGATTCCGGCATCGTTAATACACGTTTACATCCATTCATGGATAATACAGCCTTTGGCCTCTGCGATCTCAAACTCTTAAACGCTTAAAAAACTGAGCTGTTTATAGGATTTTTATTATTTCATTCCACCCTGCTTCTTATCGGGCTGTAAAGCGATGTTTGACATGTGGGAAGCGATGTCTGGCTTTATTTAACTCCCCTCATTTTTTTTTTTAAACATCTCCTCGCTGTTGCGTGTTTGTCTGCTAGTCACAGCTGTCAGACTGGCATTGATTAGGTTTGCTGCCAAGGATTAGCAGTTAATTTGACAAGCGAGGATACCTCAGGCTGCGAGCGAACAGAGGCAAGCCGGCGGCTGCAACCAAATGACAGTAAACATTTTAAATGTCGCACCCAGAAAGAAATTATGCCTGTATTAAAAGGCAAGTTTTAAAACTGTAGAACAGTGCTTCCCAATCCAGTCCTCAGGTCCCACAGTCAGTCCATGTTTTTTTCTGCCTCCCAGCTCCCTGCCAGACAGTTCACATTTTTGCTCCCTGCCAGACAGTTCACATTTTTGCTCCCTCCCAGCTCCCTGCCAGACAGTCCACATTTTTGCTCCCTCCTAGCTGTCTTTGCTGAGTGGGAGCAAAAACATGGATTAGCTGTGGGTCTCTGAGGACCAGATTGGGAAACACTGGTTTAGAATCCTAAAAAAAATACAGTGCACTGCAGGAAAGCTGGTGACCTTTGCTAACACAGTCTCACAATGGAGCCGATTTTACCTCCTACAGAGACAGCTTCACCAGTTTGCTGGATGCAGTAACAATTTTAAATGAAAATACTAAAGGAGGGAAACTCAGACAAGCTTAAAATTGATTCTGACTCGGACCAATGCAGGTCTGAGAGCACCAGGGCACTTCGGAAAGACAGAATATGACATGGCATCCGCGTAGTCGGCCATCATTAACGCAGCAGGGTGGGTCGCAAGCGGTAGGAGAGGAAGCGAGGGAGACGGAGGGAGAGAACATATACTACCCAAAATCGGAGGTGGTAAAAGAACAGGTTTATAGGCAAATTCCTGTATAAGAGCAGACAACAACAGAATGGCTGACAATACCTCAGAGAGAGGGAAAGAGAGTGAGAAAAAGAGAGGGAAGGAATGAGGGATGGGCAAGTCAGACATTTAGCAGGATGACTCTGAGGGAAAGTGACACAGACGGAAGGCCAGAGAAAGAGGAACATCAGGAAACTCCGACAGGAACAACGGAAAAGCGTGAAGTCTCCGAGCAATAACGAAAAAAGAGATGAGACACACGGGAATAAGTGGGAATGGGAGACAGGGATGCGGGGGAAGTGTGAACAGACTGCGGATGGGATAAGATGAAGATATGGGGGGGCAGGAGAGCTGGCAGCCGAAACAAAGAGGAACAGGGACTGAGGAGAAGCAGGTGGGATGGCGGGTGAGGTGACAAAGACAGAGATGTTATCACAGAACGGCCCGATCTGTGTCACACATCCCGAATTGGAAATCTCCGCTTCAATCTCCCCTCCACTCGCCAGCGTGCCGACGCGCCGATAACGAGACGGCCCTGATTCCATTAGGAGCTTGAGCGCTCCTTTCCAGCGCTTTCCGTGGGGACTCCACCTGCCAGGAGACCTTATCTGGCTACATCGCGTTCCTTACCCGCCGCGGCGCCTATCAGACCGTGTATCTGCGCGGTCCAGCCTTATCCGCGGCGGCGAGCGCCGGGCCGCGGTGTCCCGGTACAATAGCTACCTCTTCCTCCTCTTCCGTCTCCCTCGCCTCCTCGTGGTGTCCTTGAAGGCATTTATTCCAGGCTGTATATCCGACAGAGCCGCCGCCGGGCCTGGGAGCTGAGCCGGGTCGGGGGCCATGCTCCACATGGGGCCCCACCTTGCCACAGTGACCCCCCTCCCCCGTAAGCCCCCATCTTTAATACAACCTCTTCCCACATCCACCATCCCGAGAAGCTCCTAGGACCTCATTTATTATGGCGGAAAGCAACACAGGTCAGAACATCCTGAACCAGGAGCCTCAATCCGCCTGCGGAAAATTCAGCAAACACCAAAATGCACCGGCGCCCAATTCCATGCCATTGATTAGTCCGAACAGGGGTGATTCTAAGATTTTTTTATGTGGCAGGCCATAATTCATACAGAGGGGCCAAGCTTATCATTAGCCAATGACAGTTTTGAATCAGTGAGTGACAGGCGAGGGGGCACTCCTGGGGCCAATCACCTTTCAGCTGGGGCCAGTGTCCCTGTGGCCCCACCCCTTTGTATACCTCTGAGTCTGAAGTGAAGGATTGTGTATCGGTTGAGGACCAGGACTCATTAACAGACGTGAGAATCTGAAGGTTATGTGCGCATCTTTGATTGAAAGGCATATGCTGCGCGACCTACATTACGTTACAGGACAGGGGGAGGGGGGCAGGTCAGGGTACGTCACCTCCCTGTGGTTTTTAAGCATTACACTCAGAAAAGCAGCTACCCAGAATGCCTCTGGCAAAAAAACAGCAAAGGGGGGAGTAGCAGCATAAATAAGCGACAACTCATAGCTGAGCTTGGGGTCAGAGTGCAGGTCTAATTAATTAATCAAGCAGTCATTAGTTTATGTGCTGCAGAGAATATTTCCAAATCAGAAAATGTGCCAGAAAAAGCAAAAAAAAAAAAATAATGAAAAAGTTGAGTGGGTGAGTGGGGGGGGGGGGTGTTGGTATCCCCTGTGTGTCCTGGAGTGTGAGAGTCTGAGTGTGTGTGTGTGTGCAATACGCTTCGAAAGAAAGAGCCAGCCAGCACCAGCCAGTGCCTGCAATCCCAATAAATTCGGGGTGAATCAGAATTTCACATACACCGGCATGACGAAAGAGAGGGATGACTGGAAAGAAGAGGGAGAGATGGAGACGTTCCAGTGGATGGGCGAACAGAGGAGAAGAGGGGAACTTCAGCTGGGGGGGGGGGTCGATCTTTGCTTTTTAATAGTGAGCCCTCACAGGACCGTTGAGAATGTGTGACTGGAGGCAAGGAGGGAGAAGAGACAGAGCAGCTACAAACATGCCAGGAAATGTTACAGGAACTGGAGAGAGGATAACAGGAAGACGAGAGAGGATAACAGGAAGACGAGAGAGGATAACAGGAAGACGAGAGAGGATAACAGGAAATATGAAGTGTTATTGGAAGGTAATATAGCTAAAAGAAAGGAAGAGAGGCCTACAGTGAAGGAAACAACGATAACAAAAAAAGAAGAAGGGTAACAGAACAACAGAACCACATGAAAGGAAGGTGGGGCTGCCAGAAGGAATGAGAGGGTAACAGGAAAATAAAACAGTGTAATGCCCAAACCCAGCTAACGCCTTCCACTCCCACTACACCGACGACTACTTTCATCCAATGCGGTCACTGAGCAGCATCATAATTAAATTTACAAAATAATTAACTTTTAATTAATTGAGTTTCTGGCACGCCTGTGTGCAGGTGACCGCAGTGAATGAAAGGAAATCGCCGCGCCGTGTAATGATTGAATAAAATAATCACTTGTGCAGCGACTGAACGTGGGCGAACAGCACGGCTGAGTGATTAAGGACAAACGAAATTAATATTGCTCACGGATTCAGAGTGACAGGAGTGCGGAGTGACAAAACAGTGTCACGCGGGCTGAGTGACGGGAAACCATTACCCAAACAGGGCTCAGTAACGACTGGAAATGCCGGTGGGGTGGGGCGGACTGCAAAGGGCGGAGCCATGATTTGCTGCACAGATGCACTGGCGAGACACCGAAGGGGGCCATGGGGCGGAGTCAGCCCTGGCAACACCAATCCAGGTGACTGAAGAGCAGCTGGTGAGTGCCGAGAAGGCGGAGCCAAAGCACAGGGCCCCGTAGCGGAACGAGACCTGGCTCGCGGCTCCTCAAACACCCCTCAAATGCCACTCACTCCCAGAATGCGAAGAGGCTTGCAAGAATCACCACAAATGAGCCTTTTCACCGCCACGCCAAGGGTTTAATCGCCCTGAGCAGCTGCACTTCTCGCTCTGACGTGCCCCCGACCGATGGCGTGGCCAAAAACACGCTCCGGAAAACCGGGAGCAATTAGTGGTGGGGCACGTGAGTGTCGCCAGAAGGAGCACTTGTTCCGTCCCTTTCAGGCAGCGCCACTTGGGGCGACGAGACGAGAGAGAGCTGTCAGGTGGGCCGAGAGTGTCGGGGGGGGGGGGGGGGGGTGCCCGGGTTTTGCCTCCTTTTACATAGCCGAAAGGGTGGGGGAATAGGGGGAAACCCCTGGTATGTTAATGCAACGGGTCGGGTCTGC
>JAOYFF010000081.1:1549398-1569770 GCA_025773925.1 Cryptomyrus ogoouensis
GGGGGGGGGGGGGGGGGGGGGGGGGGGGGGGGGGGGGGGGGGGGGGGGGGGGGGGGGGGGGGGGGGGGGGGGGGAGATCAAAAGCAAGGGATGGACTGACTGGGGAGTAGAGGAGCAGGGTGAGAGGCTAGGAGGGGGGAAGACGTATCAGCGTGAAGGGGAATGGGAGAGTGACAGGAAGGGGTTAAGGAACACAGGGGAACATACCAGAACGTGCCGGAACGTGGGACCAGAGCGGGCGACCAGTGCGGCGGGGGGGGATCACCTTGTTTTACCTCCTTTTACATAACCGAAAGGCTTAGGCAACAGCGAGAAACTCCTGATATGCTAATGCAACCGGTCTGATCTGCAATTTGAATTTAAATTGAAGAGAGAGATGGCAGGAAAAAAGAGGGCAGGATACAGGGAAGGAAAGGGCAAAGCGTACCGGACAGAGCGACGGGGGTGGTGGGGGGGGCGCGGGGAGCCGGGGAAGACAGGAAAGCGAGAGGAGAGTGCCGGGTGTGTGAAAGAGAGACTCACGAGCAAGACGTTTTAATTAGAGCCAATTTGTCAGCCATACATAATGCATGTGAGCAGGCCTGGGGGGCCGAGACTGACCGCGGACAGGCACCCCCCCCAAAGCCGCGCCAGCTGTCACACCTTCACTCCTTTGTTCATTTATTCATGTGGTCCTTCTTTCGGTCCTTCGTTCGTTGACTCCGTGCCCCCCAGCGTCTGGCTCGGGGTACTGATGACCTCACACGGTTTACCATTGGCTCGCCCATCCCTTCCCTGCCGCGTCCCCACTCGTGGTCACTCCCCGTCACTCCCGAAGCTGCACGTCGCACAGGCTTTTAGTGGCCGAGCCATAAACTCAGGGGATAAAAACGGCGTAACGTGACCCGGACCCCTGTTCATCGCCCGTCTGCATCTTTACACCTACGCGTGTGTGAGCATGCCAACGAACACAGGGCCGATCCACAGCTCTTCCCCTCCCAGTCTCATATCACGGCGTCGGTAAATCCTCTCGCATTCAAGCTGCCTGCAGCCTGAACGCTCCTCAAACTGGGAAATAGACCCAGATTAATGCACGGCCCGGTTCATGTGCTGATCTAAGCTCTCGCACTGAAGGGGCTCCCAGCTTGAGTGCTTCTCAAATTCTGAAAATGACCCTCATCAACATATTACCATAGGCAGCTTAATCGACTGTGGGTGGGTGGGAGTCGACTAGGGGGCCCCTGTCTGAGGCCTCTTTTTAGCAGAGGCCCCTGGGATTCAGCTTAGGTAAGCCTGTGCATTATAGCGGCCCTGCATGTTACCTGGTGTGTGTGTGTGTGTGTGTGTGTGTGTGTGTGTGTGCATGTGTGCGGGTCAAACATACATTACATTGTGGGAACCAAATGTACGCACAATGTAATAAATGTCGTGGGGACCCACAGAGACAAATTCTATTTTATAAAAAGCTGTGACTGCAATCAAAACACCTAAAAATGCCAAAAATCTTGTAACCGATCGCAACCTTATTGTGGTGGAGGGGTTTGTGTGCCCCTATGATCCTAGGAGCTATGTTGTTGAGGGCAAATCCCCTGGTAGGGTCTCCCAAGGCAACCTGGTCCTAGATGAGATGCCAGACTAAGCGCCTGGTGGCCGGGCCTCCGCCCATGAGACTCAACCCCATAGTCCGAAGGGGTAGCATGGGCTTCCACCCCTGTGGGCCCACTACCTGCAGGGGGAGCCGTGGGGGTCAGGTGCAGTGTAGATTGGGCCCTCAAAGGACTGATCGTCGGTTACCAAAACTGGTTCTCAGCACATGGATCTATTCCACTCTGGAGTTGCCCATGGTGAGAAGCACCGGGCAGGTGTGGGCCTACTTATAGCCCCCCCGGTTTGGTGCCAGTGTGTTGGAATTTGTAATTGTGCCATCAGATCTGCATCTGTATGTTTTGGAGTAGAGAGGAATTGAGGTGTCAACTGATCACCACCTGCTTGTGAGATGCCGAAAACACCTGGAATACCCAAAGGTATAGAGGGCGCTGTCTGGGAGATTTTTAACTCACACGTGTGGCAGAACTTCTTTTCGCTCCTGAGGGAGTCAGGGGGCATGGAGCCTGAATGGGCCATGTTCCAGGACTACATTGTTGAGGCAGCAGTGCGGAGCTGTGGTTGTAAGGTAGTTGGTGTCCGTCGTGGCAGCAATTCCTGGACCTGGTGGTGGACACGAGTGATAAAGGGAGCTGTCAGGCTGAAAAAGGAGTCCTTCCGAGCAGCTGATGGGTACCAGCAGGCTAAGCGAAAAGCGGCTTTAGCGGTTGCTGAACCAAAAATTTGGATGCGGGAGGTGTTTGGTGAGGCTATGGAGAAGGACTTTTGGATTGGCCTTGAAAAGGTTCTGGCAAATCGTCTGGCAACTCGGGGGGGAGCAGGGCTTTATCCTCACTCTTTACAGCAGGGATGGCGAACTGTTGACATCAACTTGGGATATACTCTACAACATTGCATGGACTTTGAGGACAGTGCCTTTGGATTGGCAGACTGTGGTGCTGGTCCCAATCTTTAAGAAAGGGAACCAGAGGATGTTTCCCAACTACAAGGCGATCACACTCCTCAGCCTTCCTGGGGTACTGGGGAGGAGGGTCCTTAGTCGAACGTTGGATCCAGGAGGAACAACGCAGGTTCCGTGGAAACTCATGGGAGTTTGCCTAACCAGTCTACAAGTGTTTTGTAGACTTGGAAAAGGCATATGATTGTGTCCCTTGGGCGCCTTGAGGGGGGGTGCTTCAGGAGTATGGGGTCTGTTGTGGCGGGCCATCAGGTCCTTGTACAAATGGAGAGAGAGCTTGGTTCACACTGCCAGCAGTAAGTCAGACTCGTTCCCGATGGGTGTTGGACTGCGTTAGAGCTGCCCTTTGCCGCTGATTCTGTTCATAATTTTTATGGATAGAATTTCTAGGTGTAGCCAAGGGATGGAGCGGGTCCGGTTTGGGGGCCTCAGCATCTTGGGGGCCTCAAGCATCTCTGCTTTTGGTGGATGTCGCGGTTCTGTTGGCATCATTGGCCAGCGACCTGCAGCATGCACTGGGGCAGTTTGCAGCTAAGTGCGAGGTGGCCGGGATGAGGATCAGAACCTCCATGTCTGAGGCCATGGTTCTCGACCGGAAAAGGGCAGATTGCCCTCTCCTGGTGGGGGATGAGCTGCTGCCCCAAGTGGAAGAGTTTAATTATGTCGGGGTCGTTCTTCACTGGTGAGGGAAGAAGGGAGTGGGAGATCGAAAGGCAGATCGGTACAGTGTCGGTAGTAATGCAGACGCTGTACTGTTCTGCTGTGGTGAAAAGGGAACTGAGTAGAAAGGTGAAGCTTTACATTTACCAGTCGAGCTACGTTTCTACCCTCACCTATGGTCATGAGCTCTGAGTAGTGAGTGAAGGAATGAGATCGTGGGTACGAGCAGCAGGAATGAGCTTCCTCTGCAGGGTATCTGGGCTCAGCCTTGGAGATAGGGTGAGGGGCTCAGACATTCAGGAGGAACTCAAAGCAGAGCTGCAGTTGACGTGGTTCTCTATCTATCTAGGGTTCCTCCTGGATGGTTCCCTGGGGAGGTGTTTCAGGCATGTCCAACTGGGAGGAGGTCCCGGGGCAGAATGAAATGGAAGGAATGGTTTTGTATTGTGTTTGGTTACTTATGGTTAAGGTTAGGGCTGGGTTAGGGATTAAAGTCTTAATTATTGGATTTTGGTTTTCCCCATACAAATGAATGGACGGATTACAGGTCTGTATATATGTGTGTCAGTGTGTGTGTGAGCGTAGGTGTGAATGTGTGAGTATCTGTGTGTGTAGCATATGTCAGGTCCCCCAGCCTACCTCAGTCTCCTTCCAGATATCCATATATCTCCAGAAAATGAAGAGGAAGGAGACGTTTGGGAAGCAGAAACTCAGTGGGGGTGTGTTTGTGTGTGGGGGGGGGTCACATGGTGCTGAGAGGGCTGACACCACAGCGTACAGTTTATACGTGTGCGGGGAAGACAGTTTGTTGGCGAGCGATATGAGATGTTCGAGGTAGCCGAGGAATCGGACTGAGTCAGCACCAGCTGGCTGTTCAGCTTCGTACCCGCTGCCCCCCCCCACCCCAGCACGTGGGTGGAGTTGCATGCACACACGCACACGTGGGTGCACGTGGCGAACGCGCCTCTATTTTTAATTCTGATCTTTTCTGCTGACTTCACGCAACACACCAGAGTTGCGCGTCTGACCTGCCGGGCGTGGTGTGCTCCATATAACCAGGTCGCACCCAAAACTCTCAAGAATCTCCATCATCACAGCCGGCCACACCCCATCTCTGGGACCACCTCTGGAACTTTCTTCTGATTGGACAAGACACCTGTTCATCACACTCGTAATTTACATATAATGTTAAACACCACGCTCTCCATTTTCATGGTGGCTGACCCATTTGATGGGGGTTGGGGGGTTACCTCCGAATCCACACTGATCTCCTGTCACGGTTAAGCTCAATAACAGAACCAACCCCCCCCACTGCGGCCTCTACCATCTCAGCAACAATTCCTCTAGAGCCACCAGACCTGGTACAGATACCACCCAACAAAATAAGTATTTGCCCTCGGACACAAGCGTCCTTAGAAGTGCTGCCTTTACTTCTTAAATTTCTGCTGACATTTACATCCAAGCGGACTAGAGCTTACGTTTTTTTTTTGTTAAGCGGTTTAATCGAAGTCACTCGGCGAGGGGGAATCGGCGTCTGTGGGATTTAACACCATATCTGTCTGATCTGCTCCTTGAGCACGCCAATCACCCTCTACATGATCGACTCCACCGGGCTGGCATCCATGATCAGGCAAACGAAAACAGACACGGAAAAGGGGGTTCTCTGAACACAAGATGCCAGGATGTTTTGGGTTCAAATCCCCAGATCAATCATTGTTCATTAAAAATAATTAATAAAATATACAAAATAATATATTATAGCTTTAAGCTGTGACTGGTCAGATCTCAGCGGGTTCACAGTCCCAGATGAAAGGGGTGTTTCATGTAATATAATTGAAAACGGAGGCACTTTGGTCTGTCCTGCAGATCTGAATATGATTCAGGTCACGCTCCCTGAACCAACTGAGGGGATCTGGAAGACCAGCCAGTACCCACAGTACTAGTCTCGCCCACCAGGACTGTCCCGGGAGGCAGAGCAGATCTCCTTCCACACCACCAAATAAAAAATTCAGGGGAATGCACCAGAAGGCTTGGCCATCCCAGTCTCCCAGTGGTGGGTTTTATTTATTTTTTTGTCTGTAATTAAACGAGCTTTAACGATCAGCATGTTCCAAGAACACCAACGCCATCATTTCTATTCTTCTGCTCGTTCAAATGAGTCTCGTCTCAATTGAAATACCTTCGCTGCATCACCAGGCCCATAATGAGAAATGAGGGAAAATATAAACATTTTCGCTCTTTGAACATTTTTTTAGCTAGGCTGTTTCATTAATTATGTAGATTTTTTTAAATTAAAGCTTCAAAAAGCAATTGGAATTTTGAATGTGCCTTTCAAAATTGCTCATCTCTTTAAAAAAAACAAAACAAAACAAAGAGGACTACAAAACATTTCTCTTTTAAACATAAAACAGAGAGAACACAGCCAAATGAGAAAAAAAGAAAAGATTTACAAACTGGCATCCTGACCAATTACCACAGAAATGAATAGATATTCTTGAACTAGAGTTCCATCAAACGTCTGAATGACTTTAGATAGATAGGGAGGCACCGGCCGCCGCACCGGAGGGCGTCTGTCTCCCATGGGAACCCTGCAGATGAATAGGGATGAAAGGTGAGATGGAAAGTCGAGTCTCAAGGAGGCGCGTGAAGATCTCTAGGATAAGCACACAGATCTATGAGGTGCAATGGACTTATGAAGAGGAACACTTGGGTACCAAAGAGGTCCTGGAAAAAAAATAACTGAAGGTTTTTTCTGGGTAAAATGTATGAGATACAGGAAAGAGCATACACAGTCAGCCTGTAGCCATTAAGGGAAGGGTATGGGTGATATGTAGCCCAGTAGGGTTAGGGATCTGTATCCACGTCCTGAAGGTTGTGGGTTTGAATCCCATGACCAGGAGAGTTTGTAAGGCCTTTGACCCCAACTGCTCCCGGGTGATCTCATACCCCAAGCATTCCTCACTTGTGGGACAAAAGAACACTGCACGTCTCTATTTTTGGCCGGTGGGGAGGCTCCTGCCCATCACTGTGCACTCGAGAGTCACCAGTTCACCCCAAGATCTGGAAAGCAGAGAACCCAGCGGATCCAACACCCATCTGGAAACCCCACAACCGCGACAAGCACCCCCCCGCACCCACACGCCGCCAAAACAGCAGCGTCAGCACCTCTGGAACGACAGCATTACTGATTTATCCCCTCCTTTCTTTTTTTTAATCACAGTTATGTGAAAGAAATTGAAGTTCTATTAAAACGGAATTATCTGGCCAGCAGGCTAGAGGGGGGGGCTTCTAATTGCCCATTCATCAAAAAAAAAAATAAAGAAAGATCCTGAAGTGGACTCTGTTCATCAAGGAGTAAAATATCAAGCATGAAAACCAGGCCGACACCCATTAATCCCTTTATCAGAGCTGCGCGGACGACAAGGCGGAAAGACCTTCAACGCACTTCCAGGAAACTCGCACAGGTACTCGCAGGTAACTTGCCTCTGCCCTTCTCCACGTCCCTGAGTTTTCAGTACAACCTGTCTTACCAGCCCACATGGGGGGGGGGGGGGTAGTTGTTGACTGTAGTGGAAAGCGGGGGCAGAAGCCCCTTTTTAACAGAGGTCCCTGGGTTTCAGTCTGGGTAAGCCTGTGCATTAAAGCGCTGGTGTCCATTAGATATGTGGATGGATGGATGGATGGATGGATGGGTGGATGGGACACCTTTCAGTGCACCTCCTTTTGCAATGCTGAACAACCGAGCAGCAAACCTTAATGATGGTGGTCCAACACAGCGCCCGTGTCCCTGTACACGCCACAGCTCTTACGAGGAGCTTGTGGTCTGACTGTGGCATCGAGACCGGCAGGAAACCGCGGTAACTCCGTGGCGACGACGCGCTACGGGGCCCCGGCGACGGCGGATAAACAGACTGGCGACGTGGCTGTCACCTCGGAGGAGCCGCCGGAGATTAATGAATCGCGGAGCCGCTAACGCGCTTCGCTACCGTCTGTCAGGCCTCCGCTTGCTCTTCTTTTATTTCTTATTGTCTTATCGTCAGCAGCTGCTGATTTATTCAGAGGCAAACGCACAGTCAGATGCTGTTCTTGTTTGTTTTTCTGTTCTTTTATGTTTTGGGAGATTTCTGCCTTTCCCTTTGTCCGCTAATGAGTTGTTTTCTGGTCGTTTCGCACATATTTTCCTCACGTGAGTGACCTGCTCCGAAAATAAGGCGTCCGCCTGCGAGACTTTCGTCTACCGGGTTGCCGTTTGTGGCAAACTTCCTCTGCTCGCTCGTTAAGAAGCCCCAAAGAACGTCCGTCGTGGGATGTTAATGTGCCAGTGCCGGTTTGTTTGGTTACAAGGTCCCCTGTGATATTTTGTGCACGCGTCTAGTTTTACTGTCTTGGATTCAGTCCAGCAATCTCTGGGCATCATCTCCATTAGCATAACCTCACCTTAGCCCCCATCTCTCCTGCCACCGTGTCTCTGCAGGCGTACAGGTGTCCTAGCGGACGTCTTTGTGTACGGTGACCTTAAAGGGGCGCTGCGTGCCTTTTTAAAGGTAACTGGGCAGGAAACCAGGAGAGATTTACCACACCACACACACGCATGGAATCAATACTGAGGCGAGCGCTGCACAGGGTGCACAGAAGGGGCTCACAGACCCACACACTCTGAGAGCCAGTCAGCCCCTTAGAGACGCCGTTCAGCGGGACGTGTCAAAACATCATGGTCGTCTTCAATCTGCCAAGGATCCCTTGGGCCGAAAAAAGCACAGCATGCATTTTTCGCCGCATTCATCCAGTCTGGTCTCCCTACCCACCTCATCCTATCGGCACCCACGCTCAGAAACGAACAAACAAAAAAAAAAAAACATAATAAATGTTGCAGCATATTAATAACAAAAACGGAATTTCTATCCGGAAACAAGAACCTAGCATTGGAAAGACATCCATGTTTGGGTCCTATAGAGTTTTCACGGGATGTGTGCTGCTTCTGTGGTAAACGGCCAATGCTGGGCACCACACATACACACACACACGTACACACGCACACACACACACGCACACACACAGACACACACACGTGCACATGCACACACACACACACACACACACACACACACACGCACACACCCGACAACCCTGCAGCTCTCCTGTGGCTTCGTGCTGTTCTGTCACACCTCAGCCTTACGGGAAGGAGACTGGATGCTCATACAAAAAGACAGGGGAGATATGGTCTCTGTAGTATCTGTAAAACTCAGCTTTAAACTGGAGAGGAGTAATGCTCTTATATTTCAGGGTTTTTTTTTTTTTTTTCAAGGGCAGCCGAGGAAGACATCCTTTACGACGCCTAACCTTCCACACAGCTTTTACACGCAGCGTCTGCTTCCCGGAGTTAAAATTACCCCGGTGTATCACGACGGGAAAGTTTGGCCGCCTGACAGAACCGAGGGCGCAGCGTCCTCAAACATCAGCCTCCGAATGGTGACAAACCCGGCACAGTCTGATCGATGGAGCCGGCGCACACATGCAAATCTCGATTAAACACCTGCCCCTTTCCCTCTTTGCTTTAACCCAAGGCAGTGTTTAAGCAGTGAGTCTGAGTCATCTCTCCTCCGGTTTGCCCGTGTAGTCCCTACGCAGGCACAAGTCACCAAGTCCTTGTGTCTGCTCTATTGTTATCAACTCCCCGGTCCCTCTCTGGGAGGACAGATACACGTTCCCTCCCTTCCCATGTCCGCGATCACACTCGTTTTCACGCCCCAGCTGCGATCTGGAGTATGCTAGGTCTTCTCAGTGTATCACACGCATAAGCAACATCAACAGATTGTCGCCGGCGACACGGGGCATGCGTTATTAAATGCCCCATTTATTTTGCTGTCCACGCAGGCGGCATGCACACGCACACACCTTGACCGAGGACGGACATAAACACGCGTAGGACGCAGAAGATCGCAGATAAATCACCGTAAAAACACACACGTATACGCATAGTAAAAGTCGTTTACACGCCAATGGCATGCAGCCTCTCTCTCTCTAGCTGTCTCACACACACACACACACACACACACACACGCAGACAGGAGGATACAGACGCGCATCAGTAACATACCGGAGAAAGGCAAGCTGTTAACAGCCACTGACACGACCCTGTTGTCATTGTCCGTCCTCCTCTTCCTTGCAAAACATTTACTCTCTCCGATCGCCCCCACAACCTTAAATCACTTAGATTAATGATCGCTTTACAACGCGATGAAGAGTTTGCCATCTCAAATGAGTACGCGTGACCCCCCCTCCCCTCCCACCCCCGCGCTAAATTACGTGTGTCAAGGCAGCAGGTAAAACACTTGCATTCATAAACCAAGCCGAGGAATGTCGGTACACCTCCGATACTCACCCTACCAGGAGTGAAAGGAAGTAGATGCACTCCGTCTCTTCAAAACGAGTTTTGGAGATCTGAGATTATTTTTGCTCTTTCTCTTTAATGATAAACTTCTCAAACGGATAGACACGCATACCGTATAGACACTATGCATTTATGTTATAATAGGGAGGAAATCCTCACATAAATATTCTAACGGTTTGTACAATCACAAACCTGCTTATATATACTCCTTTAGTTTGTGGGCTACATGCAACGTTCACTTTTCAGACGTTGCCTAAAAACTGGAGTGTCGGGGAGCAAAATACACACTTTGTGCAGTAACGTGTTTGGACTATTTGGGAATTTTCCTAGAAAATACACAATGAGAGGTTTGCTATGAATCGCGTCCGTGTGTTGCATGCTGCCAGCTCATATTTGGATACTACTACGCCAAACAAACGCTCACAGGTCCGCGTCCCGAAATTAATCTCGGCGCAAAACGCAGCTGCCATAGCCCGGTTAAACGCTTCCAAGTCGCGTCCCGCCCACTTCCTATAATATTTTATGATTTTAAGCATCTTACCCTCAGACGCCTGGCATGGAGCACCCCGACTTCGGGAGTTTCTCCTCCTGCTTGTGCCTGTCGGATCTGCACGAAGCGGAGTCTAATAAGAACAGGGGAGACGCTGTTATCTCGTCTCCCTCCCTCCCTCTTCCCCGTAATAAAACGACTGTCTTAAATTCCCTCGTCACGTTCTCTGTCTTTCTCTCCTCCTCTCCCTCTCTGAGCGCAACTCGATCCTCTCTCCGCTTTATTTTCGGCGCATATGCTGGCAAATACGCTTCTATAAGGCTTATTATTTCCCATCACCTCCTCTGCCTCTTTAGCGCAAGAAGTGTTTTTACAACCTGCGCGTAAATTATAAGCCTTAAAGACGCTAATTCAGTCCAGTATTTCACCTCTCCGGGGGCGCTTTATGTTTTGTCATGTGGACCGTTTACGTCGCTCTGTACTGAATCTGTTTAATGCTTTAAAAATGTGATGCAAACATAAATAAGAAATAGCCGAGTATCCCAGGGACCGCTGGCAATTTAAGTGGCACCATGAGAATATCAGTCATCGTATAATCACGATCGTGATGTATAATATTAACGCTTTGTTGGGTCATACTTCCCTTTTCTGCGGTTTCTTTTATGAACGTTTGGAAGTGAGTCCTTTATATATATATGCTAAAATATTATTTCTTGTACGGTAAAAGATGGCACGTCGTTGATTCCTGTGGCGCAGCCTGGCACACGTGGAAACGGTATGGAGCGATCAGCACTGCGCCGGACATTACGGCACGGTGAGGCAGGCATATTGTTTGACACAGCCTTATTTAATGGCCCTGCTTTTAGCCGTTAGAAACAGAATGAATCCCCCAGTGACCGTCCTTCCCACTCCCCTTGCTCGGCATCCAAATAACGTCCAACATTTGTAAGCGACTCCTATAAACTTATGGGCTCCCTCGCACGCCCCTGTGCGTTTCTCACCCGCCTGGTTTCGGGAGTCGCCTCACTCCCACGTTTTATGGGTTTGTACGCGTGAGTGTTTGGGCATCTATCCCGAATCTGTAAGCCATTATCTTTACAGCAATGTCTATACTCCGTCCAAATAAGTGTGGCTCTCGGTCGTATATCTCCGAGGCAGATCCCGTATTGACTGAACTCCGCTGGCGAGTGAGAGTTTGTGTATGATGGACAGCGCGGCTTTGCGAGTCTGCCAGCTGAGGAAGGAGTGGGGGTGCATTTTACTCATGACACGTTATTGCTTTTCATTTATTCATCTGCCTCTAGCTTTTATGTCGGCGTAGTCATGAATGGAGTGTGAATGATTAAGACAGAGGAGATTCAGAGAGCTGCAGATGGAAACAAAAGGGTTTTTGTATGTCTGTGCGTGTGCTCCAGACTGAGTCTGCACTTGGCCATGGAGAGAAAGGTCAAAATCTTACAAAGAGCAGACTTACTGCGTTCCCGTCATGCTAAGCAGTACCGGCGTGCTCCAAAGTGACCGCTAGACACAGGGTGGACTCTAGAGGTCAGCGCTAAGGCCAAGAATGGAGTCGGGGTGCATGTTTGGCTGGCCGCGCTACGGGATAAACAGCATCCCCACTGCGGTCCTCCTCATCCTCCCGTTTCGTCTCTCCACTCCTCTTCTTGTTTAAATCCTCTGCTTTGCTGTTTTCGGTTTAAAACATCCCAGTTAGCTTGGCCACAACAGGAAGGGGCGAGGGTGTGTGTATGAATAGTACCAAAACAGTGTCTGGAGACACTCGCGGCGTGAGGCGGTAAACAAAAAGGATGCCGTGCGCTCCTTTTTCAGCCGCGTGGCCCCTCCCTCATCTCGGGGTATTAACCATGCTGGTCAGTAACGAGCCCTGTCTCAGCCCTGGGCAAAGACACCGGACACCTGGCACGGTCGCAGAAGTGAGTATTCCCGTCTCTGTTTGTGTGTTTAGCTCATGGACATCCCTCCCATCCCCCCACCCCGAACTGGAAAGTCCACCTCAGCGCCTCCTGTCCATGTGAATCCATGTCAGCGTACCTGGGGGGCTTGTTCACACTGCCTCTCCAGCCGCACGTGCCCCCACACACCTGCCCCTCCCCCACAAATGCGCCCCCGCTCCCCCACATGCGCACAGGCCTGCCTCGCTCTCCTCCGCCCTCTTATCTCCCTCTCCAGTGCTCCCTTCTTCCTCTTTTTTTTTTATCTCCCTCCGCTTTCTCCCTCCACCAGATGGCTGACCCATCTGCTCCGTCGTTCGCCGCCTTCCTCTCTCCCTCCCCTTCTCCTCCTTTCCCTGCCGCTCCACGATTCTTGGAGTTGAAAATACCGAATCCGGCTAAATCCGTGGCCGGCGGCGTCTGCGTGGTCCCAGCGCGCCGTGGCCGCCGTCCAGCGCCGCCGTTAAGTCCGGCCCCCGTCCTGGAGCGGCTCTGCTGTGCCACGGGGCCTGCGGGTACGCTCCCGTTTATCCGCGTTTTATTCTGTGAGTCGAGTGTCAGCCCCTCCGTGGGTGCTGTGCTAATGCGTCTTACATGCAAGCCGGCGCCTTTTTCACGCCAACCTAGGTCTGGCCCAGGGGCAATTCTAAGATTTTTTTTTAAGGTTAGGGGCACAAGAGGGGCCATAATTCATATAGAGGAGGCAACTTTATTATTAGCCAATGAAATGTTTTCATTCGGTGAGTGACAGGGGATGGGATGCTATGGGGGCCAATCAGCTTTTAGCCGGGGCCAGTGCTTCTGTGGCCCCGGCCATATATAGGTCCTTTATCTGGCTGTCTGTGGGCCAATACGGTGCTGGGCAGGGGTGGGGGTCGGGGGGGAATAAGGAAGCCTCAAAGGCTCGCTGATCCATATACTTCAAAGCGAGTAGAGCACCAGCGAGGAACCACCATAACGGTTGAGGGCACCAGAGATGGATCAATATGGCGAGATGGGGGCGACGGGGTTGGCTGAGCCGCTTCAGAATGGGACCGGGGCTTCAGGAGGAGGGGGATAGGAGGAGGGACACACAGACTGGCAGAGTGCCTGTTCTTATAATTCCTCTCACCCTGTTGCTTGTAATGACCAAGCAAACACACAAAGCATTTATGTGGAGAACTGTTCATTCTCTGTCTAAGAACAATAATTATGGCCTCGAAATAGACGTAGTGTGTCACAAACGCTGAAGATTTCAAAAAGTTTTCCCCCCCTCTTTTTCCACTCTTTTTTTGATTACAGACTGCCTCCATCTTAAATAACAGGCTTTGAAATAAGAGCCTGCCACAGACCATTTTCAGCCCTTTCTGATGGCATGGAAATTGCTATTAATGTCTCAAATGCTCTTTAGCAGGCCTGTCGCAGGGATTTGAAATGGCTTCCATGTCTCCCATTATATATTCATTCCAATCTCCAATGTGATAATTTGCTATAATTGATTCTTCCATTGCCTGTCTTGAGTTTTTTTTCCCAGAGAGCACTGGATACATTCTCAATATTATAATTTGTGTTTATTGTCTCTCATGTAAATCACTTTCTGACAGCACCGCTAAATGCCTTTTTAATTCGGCTTGCTTCGCGTTGCACGTTCAAAGAGGTGCGGAACGTCTCTTTTTGGTTTTGATCTCAAAATGGGCAGTGTTTAATTATTTAGTCTGAAAATAGCGGCATGGTTTTTACCTTACACACCACGCTGACGCGCTACTTCACTCCACAGGCAAACGGTGGCTGGCAGGACGCCACAACCCCCTCATCAGTGACTTCGCCCACAGAGGGCCCTGGGAGCGTCCACTCTGACACCTCCAACTGATCCATCCCTCTGCCACACAACCCCACCACAGCAACTACAGAGCCTGCCTTTTCCAGCAACACCATTCAGAACGGAGGTCAACTGCCCGTTATTACACAAAAAGGTTTTATGTTTCCCCTTAGAAGGGAATCCTTAAAAAGAAAAAAAAATTAAAAAGGCAACTGACAGCACTGATATCTCTGGTCTCTGGGTAGATACACCTGGTACTCTGAAATATCTGGAAATCATTATGAGTTTTTCACCAAATCCAACATTTGTACAGTTTAATGTGAGATTCGGGTTAACTCCCTGTAATTATTAGTCATAAAATAACTACTTACAACTATTTAAAAAAAAAGCCTTCGTAATTTGTAAAAGCAAACCCCTGTTTCTATTGCTTCACACTACCTCTCAGTGAAAAACAACATAAAAATGTACAAAAACCATAGACTTTCATTTCCCAAAACAAGTAGACGACCACCATTGTTCTTCCAGATGGTTAGACTCTAAAGGACATCCTGTATTTATCTTAGGCCACATTCTTCAGCCCCAGCTGTTCTTTCTGTCAAAGTCTTTACTTTGTTCATTCCGAAAAGAGCCAAACAAGGAAAGCGGAGTGTCAATTTGCCGTTAGGCTGGAGAGCAAACGGACTGGAAGTGATGATCCATTTTGCACGAGCTTACCACTGATGGTGTGACACAAAGACTCGCAGAAGTTCACAATGACAATGGAGGAACAGCTGACTAATGTAAAACTCCAAGGGAACGAGTCCTATGTCTCTCCCAGCCCTTAAATGTCATAAGAACTCATAGTAGCTTCAGCATACAGTGTAATTAGTATGTCTGGTGATGGTTTTTTCATTCAATTCATGACTCATGTTCTACTGTCTTGTGTAGCTGGCTTAAGGTTAACATGCATATGTTTCGAGGAGGTTATAGCCCAGGGCCACTAAAACAATCGATGCAACATGCCATCAAATAGATGCTTCCCTGCAAACTCACTCCTTTTGTTATTGTTAAGCAGATTCAGCCTCCAATTATTACAACTGAGTGGGTTCCCAAGACTGGAAAGGCCACAGCTAGTCAAGTAACCCAGCAACGGAGCAGGCTGTACCTATCCACTGCAGTTACAGAAAAATATTTTGACACATACTCACACACTACACATAAGATGTATCATCGTAACCAAATGCTGCTGTTAACCAAAACACTTAGTGTAGTAAGTGCATAAGAGAATGAGTCAGACTTTGACCTGTATTAAAAAAAAAATCATTTTTTTTGAAGCTCTACAGAAATATGATCATTTAAATACATAGTGTGTTTACTGTGACATTGATTAAAATTAACCCAGTATTCCCCCACCACACCGTTGGTGCTAAATATGTATATAATAAATCAGATACATCCCCTAGATGATTAAAAATGGTTTTGTCCAAAAATTCAATTGAACACAATTAAAGTATATTTATATATGACAAGGGTCTCAGTAACTGAGTTTGTTTTTCGGTGCTTTAAATCACATCTTGGCAGAATCTACTTATAATGTGGAAGTCATTAAGATAATATGATTTAGACATTTCTACAGTTAATTCCAGTTCTGCCCATTCAGGTAATACCAGGACTGTGCCATTAAACACGCCTCTTATCAAATTATTTTTTTAAAGGAAAAGACGACCCAGAAGCTGAAGTAGATTAGGTCAACCAGCATAAACACCATTGTCTAACTGTGGCAAATGTAGTATGCAATAGACATTGCTGTTATTTCCATCAGCTACGCAAAGAAATCCAAAATGTGAAATTTGTTGTTTTAGTTCTGCTTCATTGCCCCTGTGATGATACTGCGTTTTATGTTTACCAACGTTTACACGTTCCTATGTGGTGCCCTGTCTCTCTGACCATCCTGCATTGGCCCAAAAAAGTCTGTCTGTCACCAGCCTAACTGGCAGCTTTGAGTTCCTGCAAACTCACTCTTCCTGTCATCTTAATGCTGACAAACATTTATGAATCTTCTGGTTATTTTCAGAACCAAAAAGCAGTCACAATTTCATTAGCATTTTTAGAAGACAAAAAGCATTCATGCTTACAGCACAGAAATTCAGAATATGTGTAGGTGTATTTTTGTTAGTCCTTACGCTATGGGCGACAACGCATCTCATCTTTAATGTTCTGTTTTCGCTTTGTTACAGCACAGGAGTTTCCATTTCCCTTGTACTCATATGTGAACTTGCGCAAGAAGCTCTATATAAATGTAGACGTGCACCTTTGTTTAGGGTTTGTTTTGTTGGAAAGGGACAGTATCCATTTTCATACAAAATGCAGCTAAATATTTTACTGGAGTTTAGAGATTGGGGATGGGGAGACACATTAGGGACAAGATTCACTGGGGATTTTCTTTATATGTGAAGTGTGAACAAAATGTATCTATGATTACAGTGGATACTGTCTTGTTAAGGTGATGTGAACATTTTATTTCTGCAATTTCTAACAGCCAAATCCCCATCAGAAAAAAAAACCCCACACAAAACAGTCTGAGAAAGGGCAGTGACATCTGGCGTTACAGGTGGCATGCTGAAATACAGCTATTGAGAGCTAAAATGAGAAGAGCGCTCAACTGCTGCTGATGATTGACAGTTCTAAAAATGTATATATTTTTATACGCCATTTAGATTTGAATGCATCCTGTAGGATTCAGTAAAATTATACACTTGGAGAAAAAGTCCTCCGGAAACACTTGTACCACTGAATCTTTTATCTCTAAATAGCTGTATTTACAATTAGAATGTTTTAATTGTTCTGCGAAGTTGCAGCATCGTTAGCCGCAGTCATTGTTTTGGAGTGGCAGGCTCCTTTTTCCATTTTCATCTCATGGGTTCTGAAGGATCGTATTTGTGGAAGCCATTAGACCCCGCTTTGAGATTATGTTGCTCAGTTATCTACCCTTGCCTTGCCCCACCCAGCCCAGCTCAGCCCAGCCCAGCCCCGCCCCCAGGAGGATGAAAGGGTAAATTCTATTTCAGCGACTCTGAGGCACGGCCCCTCATTTTTAAATGTTCTTTTCACATTGCCTGTCCAGTACCACGGTATTATTAAAAGCCTCATGTAATGACGCTTTCAGGTTTTGCAAAAAAAAAACAAAACAAAACAAAAAAAAAAACTAAATACAAAAAAACACAAAACAAAAAACGTATTAAAAAAAGCTGAGCAATTTGTAAAACATCAAATGTTTTCTTTGTTGCATGTCTTTCGTTCTTTAATAAAATACTGCAGTGTTTTTGAATGTTTCTTCCTTTTTGTTGTTTTTTTTTATTAAAAGATTTCAGAGTGTGAAATCACTGAGCCTGCCTCTGGCCCAGTTCCAACCTTTAACCTCTGCATATGTAAAAAGGTATACAAATGGAAACACAGTGTCTTTTTAATTCCAACCTAAAACTTGTGTTCTGTGGAGAAGACAAAAAAACTAACAAGGTGTAGGTTTTACGGTCTATTAATTTGTACTGGTAATGCATATTCCAAATAAATAGTTTCTTTTGTTCCACACTGGTGTGTTATCACTGAATTGAATTAATTTCTTGCATTTTTATGAGCAGTGCTTGATTGAAGCTGCACAACACATTATAGAAGCTGCTTTTGACACAGTGTGCTGTGCATATTAATTCTCCAGTTAGCACTGTTTTAATGAACCCTAAACAAGCATGACACAAACCCACAGCCCTGTACTTTGGCTTGGAAAATTTTGGAAATTTGGGGGATGGGGGAGCAAATCATGTGACATGTTAGCATACAGTGACTTATATTCAGTAGCAGCGGAGAGGCATTCTCCGACAAAAGATAATAGATTAACTAAGCACATACAGACAAAGGTCTTGCCAAACTATGGCCTCGAGTAAGAGGTGGGTTTTCAGAAGGGGGTGTGTGGGGCCTGGTCACATGGTCTGGTAGGCCAGGCAGACAAGATGGACCTTTTACCACATGACAAAAAAACACCACAGTGTACGACCACAGTCACATGTGCTTCACTCACACTCTGCAGATTCCCTTCATTACACGCATCTGATATTATCTCATCCTGGATTCTTTCAAATGCTACACAAAGCTGACATATTTACGTCATGTATTATGGAGGCCTTCGCTCTCCCAGTAGATCAGGAAAGACTAACATTACAGTGTAACAATAAATAATAATTACAATTGTTAAAGAAATGGCCTTCCCCTGCCCTGCAATAGGTTGGCACCCCATCCTGGGATGTTCCCTGCCTTGCGTCTGTAGCCTCCGGGATAGGCTCTGGACCCCCCGTGACCCCGAGCAGGATAAATGGTTGGATGGATGAATGGATGGATGGATGGATGTATAGCCTTCCCCCCCTCTTGTCCTAAAGAGGACCTCTGTCTACTGTGGCCATCTGTGGTATAGATGCTCAAACATGCATAAACAAAGAGAGGCCCTGACAGCTTTGCCGAATGATCGTCCCGATTTTTGGGTCAAGGGCAGGATGCGTAGAACAGAGTGCTTGACAACCGCCGCCTCTCACCTCGCGCAGCACGCCAGCGATGTCGACGTGTTGCGTTTTAGCTTCTGGTGCTACGGCACTGAGTGTTGAGCAGGAAGGGGAGGTGATGGGGGGTGGTTCGCACCCTTCTCAGAGTGAGGAGGCCGGGGGCATTGGGACACCGGTCCCTCCCAGGCACGATTTATGAGCAGACGCAATAGAACGCGGGGAAGGGCTCTTACTTATCTCCCTCAGCAGATAAATCGGGGGGTGGGGGGGTGGGGATTTCTGATTTTGTTCTACCAACTGAGCTGACTTCAGAACTCTGAAGGGGAAGGGAATGTGGGGCGAAAAAAAAAAAAGCGTCGGCATTAGGAATGCTTTCTGAATGTTTTAAGGATAGAAATCACAGGGCATGACAAAGCCTGTGGGAGTGACAACGTGATCAAATACAATTACGTGGGAAAGCCGTCTTGTTGCTATCAAAGGCATTTACTTCAGCTCTGACACATGAAAGAGGCAAACTGCTGGATGTGTGCTTCTAATGTATTTTAATCATTATAGTCATTCTTCTTCCTACTTAATGTGACTCCATGGGGTCTGCGGCTCTTCTCCCCAGGTAACCTCTTCATTTCCCTCATTTCCTCCGGAGCAGGGCGCTCTTCCCCACATTCCTCTTGCTCTTTGCTCTGCTTGCATTTCAGCACACGGTCGACCCCCCCCCAACCGCCCCAAATAATTCCTCGTTGCACAGCCCACGTTACTTAGCCGCTTAGGAATGCGGCCCTGTTTCCGATGGACGCACTGCTGACGTACCCAAAAGGCTGTGTGCGACGTGTTCTTGTCTACCCTGCACCCAGCCCGATGTGGCAGCACACGGACGAGGGGTCCCTCCGAGAGCGATCTGACATTTCCGCGGCTCCCCTAACACACTACTTGGCAGTCGGCACCTCGCGAGGGATGGCCCACGAAACAAAGTCTTCTGTGGTATCCGCTGGTTCAGGAGCTTCCCAGGAAAAGGTCAGCCGGTGTGGGAGAGGCGTGCAGAAAACGGATTAAGTGAGATGGGTAATAAACATCACTGCTTTGATGGCCACTATTTAAACTCCCAGTGGTCATATTTTTCATTCCCTGCAATCAAGATTGTTTGAAAGCAAATCCTGTACATGACCTCTGCAAGAGTGGGGTGGACATGCCCAGTTTTTTCTATGTGAACAAAAGACTTAAAAAAAAAAAAAAACTGACCTTCGTTTTAGCCTTAAGAAGTAACTGAAAGGAGCAGTGCGGTTTAGAGCACGTCGAGGAGCCCTCGCCCCTTCCACACGTGAGCTGAATAATTACCACACAAGTGGAGAACATCTAGGCCCAAGCCGCTTTAATTCTAGCTACCGGATCCCCAGCCGGGCCTCATGCTTATTATTCCAGCACACATCTGACCTTTCGCTTCGCAGGGAGCTGCGTCAGTATCTGCAGCTTCCAGGCCGTGCTGAGGCAGTGCTTGTATCTGCCCCTCGCAGGAGATCGTGAAATCCCCGTGCCGTCAGGACCAAAACGACACTTTCTAAAGCTGGCCCAGTTATCAGCTACCCACACGCTCCATCTAATACCAGTCAAATATCATTCTGCTCCCAGCTGTTTCATTCAAATAAATGTGCATCTGTTTTTCACCCAGCGCTGGGGGTGTGGGACATGCGGGGCTGCAGTCTCAGGTGGAAATGCTCTCATTTATATGCATCTGTGAAGCAAAAATCAGCTTAAACACAGAGCTTCATTCTGGGCCTACCACAGTATTATCCTAAGCTAACTGGGGGCATTTACATAGACAATAACTTCTGGCTTAAAACAACAGAGCCAACATGATGTTTACTGCCTCCAGTCTGGACTAGGCTGGTTTCCCTCCTGAGGCAAGAGAGCAGAGCAAAGTGGAGGTCGAGGGGCTTAATATTAGACTTGTAGTCAAGACCGCCTAAACCAAGACCAAGACACTACCAAGACCAGAGGGTATCGAGACCAAGACAAGAC
>JAOYFF010000081.1:1593519-1609104 GCA_025773925.1 Cryptomyrus ogoouensis
TTACTCTGCTCCAATATGTCACCCAGCTCACTTCCTGCTTGGGCACCTGAAATAAGGAAGAATTTCAGATTCATTTCTGTCTCCAGCATCAGTATCTAACTGTTCATAACTTTCTTTATAATGCTATATACTATACTTATTTTTCAAGAGCATAAAAAGGTTACATTTTAGAAAAAAACAAGAAAGGTTAAGAATATGATTACCCTTCTGCAGGTCGTTACTCAGTCTCTGAGCAATATCATTCAGGTTCATCTTCTTCAGCATTTCAAGCATGACATTGAGAGCATCGACTTCACTGTAGGAACTTATCATCTTGTCGGCGATGCCCACTCTGCCCAAATTCTCCAGCTGACCCCTGGGAATGCGCTGATACTTTTCATTCACCAGGTGAATCAGGTTATATTTAAACCTCTTCAGCTCATCTTCAGTGAGCTCCACCAGATAATCCAGCAAGAGGTCGGGGACCGAGGTCTGGGCCTGCAGAATGTCAGAGATGAGTCCATGAGACTCACAAACCCGTACATGGTCACTCCCACACATGCACTGACCTTTCCGTTAACAGAAGGCAGGTTTCCTGCTCATAGTCTTACTGTATATGTCTGCTGGAGACACCTGCTGTGATTATTTCATTACTATAAGAAGCACACGTGTGTGTTTATATTCTAAATTATTAAACCTTTATTTAACCAGGTTAGTCTCACTGATTGTTAAAATGTAAAAAAAAATTTAATTTAAAAGAGACCTGTCCAAGATAGACAGCAATAAACATAGTTTAAGACCCAAACAGATTAAAACAATAAGGTCAAAAACAACATAGACTTAATGTCATTTGTAGACAACATCCAATATAATTATACTTATTTTATATTGTTATGCTGTTCTGTTACAATATGTCTATAACATTTTGTGTATCACAGTATGGTAAGGAAGTAGCCTGAGTAAGAGCACTGCAGAGAGTGAGCTTTTTGTCTGATAATTTCAGCAACCTTCAGCCCAAAATAGTTGCTCATCTTAAGCTTTCCTGCCTTTCAGTGTCAGGTTTTTACAGACAACATGCATCATATGCTGAGACGTTATAGCCAAACCTCTGCATGGGAATGATGAGCCATTGCTTAGATGATTATGGCTGTATAGAGACCAGTTCCTGTGTATCACAGTCTGACTCTGTAATAAAAACCAAAGGTAATGTTAGCTTTATATTCAGAAGTCAGTTCACCAGCTGTAATATATTTCGAACATAGGAAACAGGTCAGTTTTCAGACACAGACAGGCAGTTTATAATCACAGGCAGAGATGTTCACTGATTACTTGGACTCATAACTATGGGCCATATTCTACCATGTGCTTAAGTCAAAAAGGTGTGTAGCCATTGACATGAGCACTTTTCAGCACCTTTCCAACTGTATGCTCTGGTAAGCTGTATTTGTCACAGGCCAGGGTTAACAGACTACAATAACAATGATAATAGATACTTTATTGGTCCCCATGGGGAAATTCTATTTATGCCCCCCCCAGCTTGCTCTCTGTAGGTGAGAGCAGGCTGTCCATGAAGGGCAGCCACCCATAGCAGCACCCAGAGAGCTAGGGGTTACGGGCCTTGCTGAAGGACCTGCAGATGTGCTGAGGCCAGGCTGGAACCAGCAACCTTCCCATCACAGGCACAGAGGCTTAGCCCACTGAGCCACACGCTGCCCCGAAAACAGCCCCCAAATTAGCCAGAATGCTTTGCTCCTGTCTTTGTCCAAGTTTGAAATTACCTCATTCTTTATTTGCACCTGTTGGTTTCATTACTCAGCTTATTTATACTTACATGTTCCTCCAGTATTCAGTGGGCACTTAGGAAATGAAACGATACATTTTGCAACTTTATAAAAAAAAACAAAACAAAAAAAACTGAGAAATCACATGTACATAAGTATTCACAGCCTTTGCCATGAAGCTCAAAATTGAACTTCGGCACTTCCTGTTTCCACTTATCATCCTTGTGATGTTTCTGCAGCTTAATTGGAGTCCACCTGTGGTAAATTCAGTTGATTGGACATGATTTGGAAAGGCACACACCTGTCTATATAAGGTCCCACGGCTGACAGTACATCTCAGAGCACAAACCAAGCATGATGTCAAAGGAATTGTCTGTAGACCTCCGAGACAGGATTGTCTCGAGGCACAAATCTGGGGAAGGTTACATAAAAATTTCTGCTGCTTTGGAGGTCCCAATGAGCACAGTGACCTCCATCATCTGTAAGTGGGAGAAGTTCGAAACCACCAGGATTCTTCCTAGAGCTGGCCGGCCATCTAAACTGAGCGATCGGGGGAGAAGGGCCTTAGTCAGGGAGGTGACCAAGAACCTGATGGTCACTCTGTCAGAGCTCCAGAGGTCCTCTGTGGAGAGAGGAGAACCTTCCAGAAGGACAACCATCTCTGCAGCAATCCACCAATCAGGCCTGTATGGTAGAGTGGCCAGACGGAAGGCACTCCTTAGTAAAAGGCACATGGCAGCCCGCCTGGAGTTTGCCAAAAGGCACCTGAAGGACTCTCAGACCGCGAGAAACAAAATTCTCTGGTATGATGAGACAAAGATTGAACTCTTTGGTGTGAATGCCGGGCGTCACGTTTGGAGGAAACCAGGCACCGCTCATCACCAGGCCAATACCATCCCTACAGTGAAGCATGGTGGTGGCAGCATCATGCTATGGGGATGTTTTTCAGCAGCAGGAACTAGGAGACTAGTCAGGATAGAGGGAATGATGACTGCAGCAATGTACAGAGACATCATGGATGAAAACCTGCTCCAGAGTGCTCTTGACCTCAGACTGGGGGGACGGTTCATCTTTCAGCAGGACAACGACCCTAAGCACGCAGCCAAGATATCAAAGAAGAGGCTTCAGGACAACTCTGTGAATGTTCTTGAGTGGCCCAGCCAGAGCCCAGACTTGAATCCGATTGAACATCTCTGGAGATCTTAAAATGGCTGTGTACAGACGCTTCTCATCCAACCTGATGGAGCTTGAGAGGTGCTGCAGAGGAATGGGTGAAACTGCTCAAGGATAGGTGGCCAAGCTTGTGGCATCACATTCAAAAAGACCTGAGGCTGCCATAGGTACATTAACAAAGTACTGAGCAAAGGCTGTGAAAACTTATGTACATGTGATTTCAGTTTTTTTTTTATTTTTAATAAATTTGCAAAAATCTCAAACACTCTTCACATTGTCATTACGGGGTGTTGTGTGTAAAATTTTGAGGAGAAAAATGAATTTAATCCATTTTGGAATAAGGCTGTAACATAAAATGTGGAAGAAGTGATGAGCTGTGAATACTTTCCAGATGCACTGTATATGGTCTTTCTATATGGCGGATTTTCACCTATTGCTCATGGGTCTGGAACGTAACTTCCGCGATAGTTTACATTGATCCCACACCTATCTTCAGAGGCAAGAGAAAAAAATACTACAATCTAAAAAAGAAAAGGTTAAGAAAACTTGCTGCACTAGATTTGAGGCCAACTCAAACTTAAAACCACCCATTATTGTGCCAACTGACTTTTTCTCAGATAAATTTCTTTCATATCTATTAAAACTTCACATTTTTAATTTCACCTTTGGATTACAGGCATAGAGGCTTAGCCCACTGAGCCACACACTGCTCCCAAAAGACTCACACTCCGTCAAAACTTCACACAGTTATAAAACTGTAAACACTGCTTTTGTGTTGGTGCCACATTCAGCTTATGTTCCATAAACCTGAGGCAGATCAAACATTATCAAGTGCAAACTACGATTCCTTTCAGTAAGATTTATATCCTGTTATTGCTTATTGGTCATACATTTCTGTATATATTGTTTTGTATATTTAGTGTCTGTCCTGTGCTACCTTATGCTATCTTACGTAAAGTGGAATTTTGTTGTAATCTCTGTATGTTGTCTAAGTGCTCTTGTCCTTTTATGTCTGCACATTGAGCATGGAGATACACAATTTTGTTCAGTGATGCATCCATCGTTGTATTGTTGCATGGTGTGAATGACAAAGTTCACTTACTTGTGCATCGAATCCCATTCAGTTTCACTGGAAAATCCTAACAACATTATTTAACTTCAAAAGCCTCATTATAAGACTGGCATTCAACTGTATTGTTTTGTATATTCCCTTCAAAGGTTGTTTATAATGTTATGTTTTGATGCATTAATAACCCACATCGCAACTGATTCTGTCTGAGTCTCAAATTTGGTTGCCAGCGACATCCAGGCAGGACAGTCTGCACCAGAATCTGTCCAGAGTACTAAATGATTACTGTTGGTCTGCATTTGCTCTGAAGATCCACACAAACACTATTCACCCAGTCACGTCACTTCAAGCACTGCTGACGCAAGATAATACTGTAAACAAAAACCTACTGTCACATTGTATAGAAACCATTGAAATATCTATTCAATTAAATTACTGCTATAATACGCTGTAATCTTAATTAGAAATACCAAAGAAGTACAAATACATTTAAATGCATAGTTTTTATCTGAGGAGTGACAGTGGAACAAAAACACTATAACCACCTTTAGGCAGATCCAGTCTGAATCGGTTAGTCTTTCTGTCCACAGCCCTCCATCATCATAATGCTTTTCTGATTCAACCTGCTGTGTCTCCTCTTCCACAGTCTGATACTGATGCTCCGCTCTGCCTTCTCCTTCATCTACTGTACACAGTTATCTGCCTCCCACGCTTTTTTCCCCTCCATCTCCCTCTCTCTCTCTGAGGCACTTGCTGCACCTGCATAGGAACTGCTTAAGAATAACCAACTATTAGATCGTACATGGTTATGACGTCAACTAACTTTAAATGTAAACAAGAGAAACTGTAATTTATATTAAAAGAATCACAGCTAAGCTTCTCCTCTCTGTCTGTCCGTTCATTACACACTGAAACGACCCATAACGTACCATCCCATTAATTTTAGTGATTTTTCATTTCCTTTTTCTATTATTATTTTTTTTACTTTTCTCTTTTGGGCGCCGTCTTCGGTAACTTTTTTTCACGTGATCCATGAGGGATGAAAATATAACTATTAAAATAGTATTTAAAATGTTAGATTTAAGCTATATTTCTCTCAATACAATTTCTTGTACAATGCAAGACAACTTTGCACAATTGCTTACTTCCCATGTAATATTTTGTGCAACTGCTGACCCTGCATCGAATATGAATTACTTCAGTCGTATTGTAGCATTACAATAAAGGAGTTTCTATTTTTTCTTGCTCGTTAAATGCTCTCCCAAAAAGGGAGAGGTAACATGCCAGACTACGTCACCCTGGGAATTTCACCCAAGGAAATAACGGATCCTCCTCTCATTAACACAATAAGGCAACCAGGTTCGATATATGACAAGGCAGGAGACGTGATACCACTTAATAGAATACTTATTACACAGGAGACTCTAAAAACACAGCAAAACACAAAGGCTTCATCCCAACGACACCCGATAGGAGATGGGGGCCAAATAAAGTGGGGATTGGGTGGTCAAGGCGTAAGGGCTCCGTAAAGATAAAAAATAACCAGACAAAACTCACTCCGACCACGCGTGCTAATACCACACTGCCGGGAATATAACCACAATCCAAAGAAAAACCCACACAGCACACAAAACGGCAGCCCCCCCCCACACCAACCCCACATCGGCCGGTTGCAAGCGCTAAAAGGACTAACACAAGCTAAAATGGGCCGCCACTCACACAAACAAAAAAGAAACACTCCCATAACATAGGCGAGAAACAGGGGGATTTACATCCAACAAAATCATAAACGCCACTAGACTTAACGTAAGCTCAGACAATCAATACCACCAAAAACATTTAATAACACAGGCAGTGTAAAATAAACGCGGAAAAAAACAGAAACAACCACTTACCATAAAACAAATTAATCAAAAAAGAAACATAAAACTAAAACAAACAGGTCCAACAGAGCAGCAGTGGTCCTACAGCGTACCCACAGCGTTAATCTTGCAGCCGTTAAATAATCCAGACACCATCGCTCAGGCAGCACCTCAATCACACGCCAGATAAGCAAAGAAACACCATACCGGTGTCACACTGGAAGAGAGACTGTCCTGCTACCAAGCTGTGTGCACTCCGCCTTAAATCAGAATCACTGCGTCACACCGACCGATGGAGTCAAAGGAAGCGGGGCAAGCCTGAAGTGGGCAGAGTCAAAGCCGACAAGTCAGGGAATACCCTAACTGGCACCTAAGCCTTATATAGGGTGCCCGTGTGTGGATAATTGGTTAACAGGCTGAGCACGCAACACATCCCCCATAGAATCGAAGCGTCCCATCTGCTAAATTTATGGAGCATCGGAGAACATTATACATACTGTAATTATGCTATATGCGTGCGCCCTAACCGGGAGTATCTGATAGGTATGCTAAAATGAGGTATGCTCAGAAGAGGTGACAAAATATTTGCCCGTGACATGTTTATAATTCATTATTAAATCTGGCCAGTAGATCTATCTTTCTTTTTCCACATAATAAATAACAATGTGACATCACCCCGCTGATCGGCAGGTTTCACAGACGGCCGACGCATTGGGTGTGTTCGAGGCCAGAGTGTAATTCATTAATAGACCAGTTGGAGAGATCCGAGATCCTGCACCTTCTTGTAATCAGGCATATAGACAAGTAGTTAAAATACAGGTTTAAACACCCACTCGAAATGGACCGAGGGGATCCCACCAGTCGGCAACATCTACAGAGGGGGCCAAGTCACAGCACCCGCTCTAAATAATAGCACCTGTAACATGTAAGTTCATGCTTATTTTATTATTAGTTATATTTGTTAACTATAATTTTACCTTGCAATACAAAATGTCTTTATATTATTCCAGAATCTTATTCTTCTTTCTTCACAAAATGGCGACTCCAACTTTAAATCATTTTCACTTTCATTTAGAGAGGAAATGATTCGCTTTGTGTCAAACGCGGAAGCGGTCTGAGCAGAAACGGACGCGGAATCAGTGGCACGGCGGAACATAACCCTAACCTTCAGAACTCCATTTGGGTTTCGATTCGTATTAATGAGCACGATTCGGCTGGCAGTTTCAATAATAGTATGTGTGTACTTTATTAGAAAAAGAGACAAACGCAAACATATTTCCACTTATGATTTGGTCTTAAATTTGGTTTGAAGTGGCATTTAAAAGGTCTATTTTATTAGAAAATGAGTTAAACGCTCCCAATTCTGAATCATCTCTCTCCATTTCTATAGCTTATTATCCTGTCGATGAACAAAAATATTCATTAACCTTTGACACAACAGACAATTGTACAGAAATGTTTTGTTCATTGTGTACATTTTATTATGTTAATTTCTATATTGCATATAAAATTCATGTGACTTCTATTGATGCACGGCCCAAAATCCATGGAAAAATGAATTCGAATCCTGTAATGTAAACACTTCCAGGTAAAAACCAACACGAATAAAATACTGTGATCAAATGGAAATTCATTTAGGCACAATAGAAAATTACATCTGAAAATTACATGACTTAATTCTATTTGTTTTTAACCATTAAAAGGTATGTTGTGTTTTGTATTTGCATTGGATTTCATTACTTGACCATATCCAAGCAAAAATCCAAGGGCCTAAACATTTTCATGACAGAATATTACATCTAAACAAAACTGACTTATAAGGGTAACAGTATGTGATGAATTCCAGGCAGGAGCCCAGGAATGACTCATATTCACATTCAGTGACATTTTTCACAGATTTCAGGCAGGAACTAAAGGGATTTTTCCCTTCAAACCCACCTGGGAATATAGCTCACAAACACATTGGTTGTCATTATGTGATGATTTCCAGTCTGGAGTTAAAGGTGTTAAATGCTTTGAGGCAGTGAAAACTCACTTCATGATGACAGGATATAATGTCTACAATTGATGTCACTTGTTACCTGCCTGGTTCAATGTATTCTGCACCTTCAAATACAGCTGGGAACTCTGCACACATACGCATTGACAAGACATTATGTGGCATTATATAGCAATTTGCCGTAAGCACCTGAAGGGCTTAGACACTCTGAGCACTGAAAACACAGCTGAGTATGAAAGACGACGTCACCCTGAAACTTATATCACTTGTTACATTCCTGGCTCCATGTATTCTGCACCTTCAAATACAGCTGGGAACTATCAACTGACATTTACATTGGTTTTCATGAACTCAGTTTAAAAAGGTTTGTGCCACTGAAAACTTACTGCAGTTAGTAAAGCAAAAATACATGATCTGTGATTCTCGGCAACGAAGAAAGGAAAACTGGAGTAGAAAATAATGTTGTTTTTAATTTTGACACATTGTGAGATTTTTTTCTTTCCATGAGAAATTTCACTTTTTTTGCAAGGTGAAACTGAAAACATGAAGCATGATCTGATATACGCGCCTCACATTCAGGTTCACTCTTTGGCTTCAGTCATGCCATGAACTCTGAGGTCGTCGCCACACTCTGTGTAAAACATACCGAGGTCCTCTGCTTCTGTAAATGTGAACAGGAAGGGCTCCGCAGCTTCCAGGTCATTTCTGCTTCAAAGATTGTCCACTGCATCCTTTCTCAGTTTCTGTAACGTCCCTAAATATGGGCAGGGTGACGTTCCCATGGAAACGTGATTTATTGTGTCTTATCCTCTCCACAGTAATTTCCATGTCTCTAGTTATAGGGCTCTGATTTAGGAGGGGAGATTTAAAACCAGAACCTCCCGTGCCCTGTTTTCACACGTTCGGCGGGGGGTACAGTTCACGGTTCAAGGTTACTTTATTGTCATCAGCAGCTTCATACATCTACAAAGAGTGATGAAACAACGTTTATCCATGGCCCCGGTGCAACATATAGTAACATATAGTACACTTAACATCACAGTAACAGGGTGTGCAAGGTGCAAACAGTCAGTAAATAAATAGTGCAGAGATAATAAATAAAAAGTGCGAGATGTAAACTTCACAAGTGAGTAAAGTGAAGTTGCAAATTAGAGGTAGATTGTGTATGCTGCGAGTCAGACCAGATATTAGTGTGTGTTCAGAGCTCTGACGGCTTGTTGTATGAACCTGTTGCACAGCCTGGTAGAGGCGGAGTGGAAGCTTTGATGCCGTTTTCCGGACGGTAGGAGGGAGAAGAGTCCGTGTAGCGGGTGGGAAGGGTCCTTTACAATGTTTACAGCTCTGTTGTAGCAGCGGGTCTGGAAAATGGAGCATGTTTGACAGATATTTAGCATGACCAAAGACTTTAAAATGCCTGCAGGCATAAAAAACATACTGTGGTTGCTAATGGAAGCCATGGATTGTCTTTATAACATGAGCTACTGAAAGATCTTTTCCTTGTATCTTGCTGGGTCTTTGGAAATATCTACAAACACAAGTGTCTCCTCTGGACTGGAATATCTGGAATATCGGTCAGATCTGGTCAGGTTGGGGTGTGGGGATTACTTCTATCCCCTTTTTTGAATATGGGTGTTATATTAGCATGCTAATATATAGTTACAATTTCCTTCTGGATGAATAAAGTATCTCTATCTATCTCTATCTATCTAGAAGGTACCACACCCGCAGATAAGGATTTCTGAAATAGTAAAGTTAAAGGTTGGCAAATGATATCCCTCATCTCTCTTAAAACTATAGCTAAGATGCCATCAGGGCCCTGCGATTTATTTATTTTGAGCCTAACTAGGCTTTGTACCATGTCAGCTTCAAGTATACATACATTGGCACAAGTATTGGGACACCCCTCCACATCATTTAACTCAGGTGTTCCAATCACTTCCATAGCCACAGGTGTATAAAATCAAGCACCTAGGCATGCAGACTGCTTCTACAAACATTTGCGAAAGAACGGGTCGCTCTCAGGAGCTCAGTGAATTCAAGTGTGGTACCGTGATAGGATGCCACCTGTGCAAGAAGTACATTCGTGAAATTTCCTCGCTACTAAATATTCCACAGTCAACAGTTAGTGGTATTATAACAAAGTGGAAGCAATAGGGAACAACAACAACTCAGTCACGAAGTTGTAGGCCATGTAAATTCATAGAGTGGGGACAATACATACTGAGGCGAGGCATGTGTAGAAGTTACCAACTGTCTGCAGAGTCAATAGCTACAGACCTCCACTTCATGTGGCCTTCAGATTAGGTCAAGAACAGTGCATGGAGAACTTCATGGAATGGGTTTCCATGGCCGAGCAGCTGCATCCAAGCCTTACATCATCAAGTGCAATGCAAATCGTTAGATGCAGTGGTGTAAAGCACACTGCCACTGGACTCTAGAGCAGTGGAGATGTGTTCTCTGGAGTAACGAATCACGCTTTTCTGTCTGGCAATCCGATGGACGAGTCTGGGTTTGGCGGTTGCCAGGAGAACGGTACTTGCCTGACTGCATTGTGCCAAGTGTAAAGTTTGTTGGAGGGGAGATTATGGTGTGGGGTTGTTTTTCCAGCGGTTGAGCTTGGCCCGTTAGTTCCAGTGAAAGGAACTCCTAATGCTTTATACCAGGGTTATTCAAATCACGGTCCTCGAGGTCCGAGCACTGCTGGTTTTCCAGCCTTCCTTTACCTGTCAGTCAGGCATGAAGCTTCTGACCAATCAGAATCAGTAGTTATTAAACTAACTACCTGGGAGAACTGAAAACAAGGCCTGGATTTGGAATCGAGGTCTAGGTTTGAAGAACCCTGCTTTATACCATGTGGAAACCTTTATACCATTTGGGAACAGTTCAAGGACGGCTCCTTCCTGTTCCAACATGACTGCACACCAGTGGACAAAGCAAGGTCCATAAGGACATGGATGAGTGAGTCTGGTGTGGAGGAACTTGACTGGCCTGCACAGAGCCCTGACCTGAACCCAACAGAACACCTTTGGGATGAATTAGAGTGGAGACTGCGAGCCAGGCCTTCTCGTCCAACATCAGTGCCTGACCTCACATATGCTCTCCTGGAAGAATGGTCAAAAATTCCCATAAACACACTCCTAAACCTTGTGGACAGCCTTCCCAGAATACCTGAAGCTGTTACAGCTGGTTGGTGATCCTGTCCTGCCATCTGATGATAACAGGAAGTCACTGGTAAGACATTGTTGGTAAAACTATTACCTTTGTCTAAAAGTACATTTAAGCTTCATTTGAACTAGTGCCATGTTCATCAGGGAGCTCATTTAGTTCAACATTTACAAACTAACTTAACTTTCGGTAGATACGTAATGAAATCGAGGGCCTTTCTTAGTTGTTCCAGCATGGAGGGGATTAGCGGCAGGGGCTATCTTCATTTTACAGTGATAGCGTTTAGAGATCGATAATCAATACAAGGTTGGAGACCCCCGTCCTTCTTCTTAATGAAGAAAAACCCCGTGGTGATCGGGGACGTGGACGGACGGATTATACCTTGAGTGCTCAAGGCCCTCTTTGATGTGCGTCTCCATGGCTTCCTCCTCAGCGATGGAGAGGGGGTACAGGTGACCTTTGGGAATGGGTGCTCTCTCGAGGAGGTCGATGGCACAGTCGCATTTCCAGTGAGGTGGTAGGTTGAAAGAGAGTGCCTTGCTGAAAACATCCTGATAATCTGAATAGTCCATCGGGATCTGAGAAAGATCTTCGGGTTTGGGGTTCTCAATTGAGGTGGCCCGGCAAGGTATGGTTAAATATTGACTTAGACAATGGGTTGACCAGACTGCAAGCTCACCTGTCCTCCAGTCGATGAGAGGATTGGCTGGCGTAACCAGGGATGGCCGAGGATGAGGGGATCCTTTGTCGCAGGGAGGACCAAGAAGTCAAGGGTTTCCACATGTAACACACCTACTTGGAGCCTAATGGGACCGGTGCGATGAGTCACCCTTCCTCCTTGAAGGTGCTCTCCACTAACCCCTAGCACCATGATGGGGTTGGTGAGAACCTGCAAAGGCACTTTGATCTCCTGGGCCAGAGACAGACTCATAAAGTTCCCCGCAGCCCCTGAATCGATCAGCGCTTGAGTGTGTCGCCCCTCACCTGAACCAGTAACAGCTATGGGGACAGTAACCTGAACAAGAGAAACCCCCAGAAACGTGGAGAAGCCTACCTTGGTGTGGGCAGCAGGGAGCAGTGGTCGGACAGGGCATGTGCGCAGCAGATGTCCAGCCTCTCCACAATATAGGCACAGACCTTGGGCTGCGCGACGGTGCCGCTCACTGGAAGAGAGAGGAGTGCATCCTAGCTGCATAGGCTCTACCGGCTGCTCCTTGGTGGCTGATTGAGTTGCTGCGGTGGGTTGGCGAGGGCGTTGGCGACGATTTCTCTGATACTGTTATATTAACTGAGAGCCCGACGTAATCCTCAAAGGACAGAGTGGAGCCGCGCGAAGTCAATTCATCCTGCATTTCTGGGTTGAGCGCACGCCGATACAGGATTCTCAGGACTTCTTCAGGCCAGCGGAGTCCAGCTGCAATTGTGCAGAATTCTAGCGCGTACTCTGCAACAGTACATGGTCCCTGTTTCAAATCAAACAGTCTTTCCCCTAAACTGCGACCGACGGCAGGATGACTGAATATCCCTTTAAATGCCTGCTGGAAACCGTGTGCCGAATCGAGGAGCGGACTGTCGTCCATCCAAAGTGCGGTAGGCCAATCATGCGCACGTCTGGTAAGAAGAGATATGACAAAACGTACCCGGCTGTCTCCTCTGTAAAACACTCCAGATGCTCCTCTATATATAATCCACACTGCATCAGGAAAGCCTGACATTGATCCGGATTGCCATCGTATTTTTCGGGCATGGCGACGGGAACAGAAGTGGACGCTCTGGGAGGAGAGGCAGGTAATTGGTAGGCAGGAAATTACTCATCGACTGCTTGAATCAGTTAACACTGGGTGGAATTACCACAAGACCATTTAAGGAAATCAAAGAAAATGGCTTAGTTACATTATCTATATGAATAATTCTTGTTAATATCCTGACCACTTATTTGTGGTCTCGATATTTGTGATTTAAAAGCTTAATGTTTTGTAGTTTTGGGTTTGGTCCATTCTTTTGCCCATTGTCATTTTTCCTTGTCTGTTGCAGGTAACTTACGTAGACAGCTTTTATTTTTATGCATAATTGTGTCAAAAGGCATGAGGGATAAAAAATTGGGCTGGAAAACTGCAAAAGTCTTTGGATTCTGTCATTAGACAAAAACATTTGAGTGCAGTTTTATGTAGAAGAGTTTGTGTCTGCATGTGCTTGTGGTCTGTGGCCACAATAGAGGTGAAGATCGGAGGAAGACAAGGATGTTGTGAGTCCACGGTGATACGTTCTGCCCGCCAGAGCCTCATGTCTCCTCCCTGACGTGGCCCCGATCACCCACGCCTGTTTCCTGTTACTCATCATTAGTCTGTGTATTTAAGTTCCTGTTTGGGTCGCTTGCCTAAGTCTGGACATTGACGTTGCTCTTTCTGTCAGTCCGCATCCATCCTAATTGTAATCCTCTCGTCTTGATCTCTCGCGGTTCAGTTTATTTCCAGTCTCTGATACTTTTAATTCAACAAAACACCTTTTTGTTATGTCAAAAAGCTTGTTCTGATGTACTTCGTCTCGATATTTGTGATGCGGTGAAAATTAAGGGGAAGATGGAAGGAACACAAGAAAGTCCTGAGACCACAGAGACAATGGAGGGCAAGATGGATGGATCACAAGAAAGTCCTGAGACCACGGAGACAATGGAGAGAAAGACGGAAGGAACACAAGAAAGTCCTGAGACCATGGTGACAATGGAAGGCAAGACGGATGGAACACCAGAAGGAGCTGAGGCCATGCCTTGCTGTACCCTGTCGTCATGTATTTCGGTGGGTACTGACCTATGTTGAATTATGCCTTTCTTTATTCACTTATTTACTTTCGCATATCACTTGCTCCATACCAGCATCTCCCCTTATTTTTCAATAACATACTGAAACAGAAATGGCAAAGTTAAAAACTTATGGGGTATAAAGCAGAAATGATATAAAATATATAACTTGAATTGATAAGGGAAGATAGCGGAACTGTGATCCGTTTTAAAATATAACAACAAACCACATAATCTGAGTCATTTTATTTTAAACGCTCGCAGTGTTTCAGCTCCGCTGCATTCCACTGCGGTAAAGTTGGTTTCATATTCGGATATTCTGATTTTGAACTTCATTAGCTGTCTGCGTGTGAGTGCCAAAGCAGAAATACTTGTACATTTTGTTTATTGACATTCAACACAATGAGCTCCCGCTTCACTGCTGTCAGAAAATAAAGCGTTGTAATATTTATAGAATGCATTGATCTCTATGGAAAGTCTACTCCCGAACACGAAATAAGGGACCGTCTCCAAATTACTTATCTTTCAATGGGGGGATATGAAATTCTATAAAAACCTTTTAACTGTTCATTGCAGTGTAACATAAATAGTAAAATTAAGTCACCTGTTATGTAGAAGGCTTACTCCATCTCTTATCAGGTCAGCTTTCACTTTCTCTCAATTTTCAGTAATTTTTATGTTTCGTAATGAAACATAAGCAGTAGCTTCCGAATGGTTTACTCTATTGCGTTAAAACAAGTTGCTCTGCATACAACATCCTCTTGAGGACCTAGTTCCCATCAGATTTTATCAGCTATAAGTTTGTCCTAATTTTAAATGATTGATTTTGGTGCAAAAGAACCATTCGGTTATGAGCGGTTCACTATAATCCTAAAAAGCGGGGAGTAGGTCCTCTAGAGGATTTCTGATATAAAGCAACTTGTTATAAAACATTAGGGTAAGCCATATAGAAGTGAATGATTATTTCATGAATAAAATTAATGATACTTAGGAGCCTAAAAAATCAGAGCGGGACTAGGCTTTCTAGAGGAAGTCTGATGTATAGGAAAACAATTTTGGAAGAATTGATTAATCCGTTACGAAGCCATTAATTGTTTTACTAATCTACTTTGGCTTTCAATTCTTTGGTTTTACACAGGATGATTGCACACTTTTTCTTTTTTGCGACACTTTATACACGGTCCCTAAAAGCTAAAATCCGCTGATATTTGCTGCATATTCGGAGAAAACCTTTCATAAAGGAACGAGCGATGAGTTTTTTCTGTAAATAACTATGAGGAGCTGATTGTCCTATAATAGAAGATTAATAATCAATAGCCTAAATGTTAATGTTTCTTTCCTTTCATAAGCTGTTGACGGAAAATACCCGAATATCCAAATATGACTTTACCGCAGTCTGCATACTGTAACTACGGTCTGCTTACAGGGCTACTTTAAGCGACAGTTATGTGAAAAGTCATTTGTCTGTGTTTCTGGTTCCTGGTGGTGGGGCAGTGCCCCCGTGACAACTTGCACGCCTGTGCTGTCTCGTCCTCAAAGGACGTCCTTAGGACCACAGTGCGAATTACCCCTCCATAATTAGGGGGTACTGCCTTCATAACACTTCTATGACCATTATGGTCCGCTACCACATCAATACGAATAGTCGCCACCAGGATCAATGTTAAGAGTGCAAGATGCGCGAGGGGTGTTTACTAACATGTATGCAACACACGGTCATGGTCTGGACATGCGACAAAATGAGAATCAATACAGAAGAT
>JAOYFF010000081.1:1609204-1625994 GCA_025773925.1 Cryptomyrus ogoouensis
AAAAGAAAAATGTTAAGACCCCCCCCAAACTGCTATTTTTGTCTCTTTGGGGGGGGGGGGGGTCTGGGTCCCCCCGTAATTCGAACCATGCTTAGGACATACACACATTTTTTACGTCCTAGAGTTAGGACTCTAGAGGACCTATGATGGACTTCTTAAGGACATTCTCTGGACCTATTATGGACATTCTGGGAACATTTTCGGACATTCTGAAAACATTATGCACATTAAACCCATCCAAATCCCTTTTTGTAGATAGTTAATATTTGGCATTTTAGCAGTAATTTTAGGGACAAAAATAAGGATGTATTGCTGTCTGTATAAACAAGGGACAGCCAGAGGCACCATATTGCTATGAAAAATAAAGAAATCCTTCAAAATTAATTTATTATGACAGTTTGCAGGAATAGCATTTAAATGTATATAATTTTATCTGAAATATTTGATTGCATATTGATATTCCATTAGGATGCCCAGAGGACAACCATACACTGTTAGAAAGTTTGTATTTTTTGCTTGTCACTGGGGCTGTACGCTGAAGTTTGCCAATTGTACCCTAACTGTAGGTAAATGTACCTTTTAAGGTACAGAATGGACTCTGGCGAACATTTTGGTACCATTGGGGGTAATTTAATGTTGTTTATACCTTGGGGCACAAAACTGTACCAGGGGCTGCACCCTTTTTCTGACAGTATATGACATCCATCAGCTTTGACCTTTGGAAAAAAATATTTAAAATCTGCTTAAATGTATTATTTTTTTGTCATTCACAGTACCGCGGTGTTTTAAGTGCATTTAATTCACAAGAAGGTTTTGGGCATGTGGTTTTATACGTGATATTGTTTTCTCCATAAATTTTCAAGTGGAAATGTCGTCCATCATTTGAGTAACATTTGTTGTGGAGCGAGACACAGATATGCTGGTAACAAGTATAATTTTAATGCAAAATATCACTTTATATATCACTATAACACTTAAGACAAAATAAACTATTTACAAGCTGCACAAATGTAATCTCACTAAAGGCTCGTTGGCACAGCTGTAGTGATACCAGTGTGGGCATCGTTCACAGCCAACCTAAATATATAAATATATAGATACATTAAATGACTACTTTCTACATCCTAACAATATCATAATAGAGATGTATTTCACCTAACAACAGCACCTTATATCCTATTGAGCAGGGGGTCTGGGGCCTATTCCGGAGGTTATGGAGAACAGTCAGGGAATGCCTCATGAGGAGACATCCAACCCATCCCACAGGACATTTTTATTCAGGTATCTATTATTATTACATATTTAAAAGCTTAATATTAACGTCTGTTTCCTCATTTACCTGTAATCGCCTCTCTTCCTGAGAACGCCCAATTTCCTGTTTAAAAACAAATATTTGACAAATTGGTATGTTATGCATGATAATATATGATTCAGGGTATCGAATGCCCACATGTTGTATATATTTCATATGTACTGTATAAAACAGCAGAAGTGCAAAGTAAGAATTCCATTGTACAATGTGACTGATTGTTTCTCTGTTTGCTTATGACAATGCAGTCTTCAACCTGAATTTGATAAAACTGACAAATTCTTTTGTTATTGGTATATGACAGTCCCATACCCTCTGTCTACCATCAAGGATATATTATACTCTTCATCCTGTTGCTGCTGTAAGGTCCTCCCCTGCTCTGAGGTCTCAATCAGTAATGAAAGAACAGTTATTCCCACCTATAATATACCAAAGGCACTTGATATATACCTTAATGGATGTGTTAGTTATTGTCTAAACAATTAATGCCTGTAATAGCCCAGGTGATAAATGAATCTTATGTTCACTTTTTCATAAAAGCATGAAACTTGGCAGACTTGTACAGTTTAGGCCCCAAAACATTTTCACAAATGTAGCCATAGCAAAAATGCCTTGTTTTTTTTGCCTTGTTATTTTGCTTTATTTTTTTTTGCATCATAATATCAGATACTGGGATTTCCTTCTCACAATATCACTGAATTCAGCCTTAAATGTTCACCTGAACAGTTTATAATGTTGCATAAAGTGTCATTGTAATCCTACAAACCATAATGATGAACATCACCTTTATGTGCTCTCATGATTGGTTTAGGAGATATGTTGTAAAATACAAATATCTAGCTATGGCGGAAAGTAAAACAGCTGCCACAAGGCAGTTTTGCTCTGGCTCTAATTCTGAAAATGTTCTGGGGCCTAAACTGTACAAATGTGCCAAGTATCTTGCTTTAATGAAAAAGTGAACATGTCACCTCAAATTTGGCACAAATTGCCTGGAGTATAAATACATCAGTGATGTTCGTGTTACCTCACCATGAGTGTGAAGTCTGGTACCTTCTGGAGAAGGGTCACCCGATATTGGTGGCACTGGAAGAAGGTGCTGCTTCCTACAAAAATGGTATCAACATTGAACAGAATTTAAAATGAACCATAATTAAGACATTTGTGGTGTTTATCATAATAGTGACACACTTGACATACCAGGAACATTTCAGCCAATGGGATGACATACAACCAGCTCTTCCTAGCCACTTGCTTGAGGTCCTTAACTGATGTAACTTGACATTTTCTCAAAGTCTTGCCTCTTTCTGCCCTGGCTAACTCAAACCTCACCAGATTAAGGCTTACATTTGGATAGCTCTGGCAAACGTATTGCCTAAATTCAGACAGACTCCAAGACGGCTGAATTTCCATGTGGAGGGTCAGGGGTGATTTCCGTAGCGAAACCCTCAGTGCAAAGACAATGTAAGATGGCGCACACACAACTTAAGTGGGCCTTTTTACCTGCTCCATTGAAAATAATGTTACTTTCATGGCATGAAAATTATTCTCGAATGAAAGCAACCTGAGTGGGTCAGCACATCTACTACCATCTGCAGTGTGCACCTCTCCCCGCTTCCCTTGGGTATCTAGCTAGCTAAGCACCTTCTCTGCATTTATTTACCTTGAATATTTATTCTTTGAAATAATAACACAATGTTGTCATTGCCACTCTGCTGCAGTTGGTGCTGAATACTGGTGACTTTAAGAACCCAATCAAAGGCCAATACTGGGTTTTCTTCTTCTGGAACTGTACGTTGCTCCATGCCCTCATCCATTTCGAATGAACTTTTCCTGCCTCATGTCGGTTTTGCTAATGAGGAACATGCATATGCGTGAATTGCAATTTGCATACTAAACCAAGAGCTCTGCATTTCAGTTCTTACTAGTAAGAACTACAGTTGTAGAGCTCTTCATTACATTCTGACTCCCACAAACCTATTCAAAGATATCAATAAAATTATTATGATTAGTAAGAACTGTAATTTTAGATCCTTAATTCAATTTATTACTAGTCTTTATTTTTTACTAGTAAAAATGTAATTGTCGAGCTCCTCTGGATAATATCCATGGTGCCCTGTGAGATGAAACACCTCCTTCTGGAAGCACTGGCAACACCAACACAGCCCTCAGCAACCTTCAGGGTCTTCTCACGGAAGGTCTCCCACATCACATTAGAGTCAGCAGTCGCACCCAAATCTGCAAGTTCCTCACACAAACTGCATGCAAACTCATCAGAAACAGCCTGATCTTGGAGTCTGTCTAAGTCCAGCCTCATTCCCCTAATAGGTGGTAGCCTAGTGGATCTAAGCTGAATCTTCAGAGTAGCAACAACAAGTCTGTGGTCAGAATTCACAAACTGGACATTTCTGTAGACCCTGCAGTTCTGCAGGAGCCTCCAGCGTCTAACTCATGTGGCTTCTTTTGATGTGAAGATTTCAGTTGATGACTCCTCTTGGCCCACATGACCAAACGAAATCTAAAGCATGCAAAGTAATGTGTGTAAATGCATAATATACTACTATGCATATATCCATGTATTTTCTGAAACTGCTTATCCTATTGAACATTGCAGGGGAAATGGAGGGAGTGAATCCAGATATACATGCATGCTTGAGAGTACGCCGATCCATCCAACAGCAGGTATATATTATTTTTACATATTTAAAAGCTTAATACTAACATCTGTTTCCTCATTTACCTGTAATTGCTTCTCTTCCTGAGAACGCCCCATTTCCTGTTAAAAACAAATATTTGACAAATTTGTATGTTATGCATAATAAAATATGTTTCAGGGTATCTAATGCCCTCATGTTGTATATATTTCATATGTACTGTATAAAACAGCAGAAGTGCAAAGTAAGAATTCCATTGTACAGTGTGACTGTTTCGCTGTTTGCTTATGACAATGCAGTCTTCAACCTGAATGTGATAAAACTGACATGAAATTCTTTTGTGATTGTTATATGGCAGTTGGACTTGCGTGGCGGTGAGGCGTCAGACCAGTGTTTGGTGAGACATTAGAACTGTGTGTGGAAGTGAAGTGTATATATATATATATATGGTGGAAAGTAAAACAGGGTCACTCGATACTGGTGGCACTGGGAGAAGGTGCTGCTTCCTACAAAAATGGTATCAACATTGAACAGAATTTAAAAGTAACCATAATTAATTAATTAATGGTTTTCTTCTTCTGTAGCTGTACGTTGCTCCATGCCCTCATCCATTTTGAATGAACTTTTCTTGCCTCATGCTGGTTTTGCTAATGAGGAATATGCATATGTATGAATTGCAATTTGCATACTAAACCAAGAGCTCTGCAATTCAGTTCTTACTATTAAGGACTACAATTGTAGAGCTCTTCATTACATTCTGACTCTGTAATTTTAGGGCTTTTAATTCAATTTATTACTCTTCATAATTTAATTTTTACTAGTAAAAATGTAATTGTACACCTCTATAATTTAATTCTTACTAGTAAGAATTCCAGGTCCACATGTCCATATTTGAGTTTTCACTAGTAAAAATTTCATTGCAAATCTCCATAATTACTTTGTTTAATCTTAATTCACATTTTGGATATGTGTAATTTCAGATCTCTACAATGTAACTGTAATAAAAATGTTCGTTGTTGTGCCATGAAGCAGGTCACTGCTTACAAAATATGGATGGAGACCCACTGATGGAAACTGAAATGGGGGGGTTACAATTCAACTAGAACTGTTTACGTTCCATTGGGATGTTCACTGAAGTGTATTCAAATGTAGGACAATTGCAGAGCTTTATTTTTCAACATTTTTCATTAAAGTTTTGTTGCTTATTAATTTAGCTATAAATGCAGTTTTAAATGAAATTTCTATGTTTTCGCAGGTATTACAGCTAATTTTGATTATTTTTGAACTCTAATCTTTTTGCAGAGTGACGATGAGGATTCATATGAATGCCTGTTATCTTTCGTTGAAACGTCAATGTCTGAGTCCTTACCGGTTGGTGAGTTCTCCTGCAGTGAGATTGCAATACAGTATAATGTTTTAAATGGTTCCTCAATAGTAACAGTGAAAGACTTCTCAGGTGTGGAACGTGTGGTTAAGGATTTTTTAATGATCATTTGTAATATGCAGTGAAGGACTCAACAGAATCCATGGAAGAGAAAGAGAAGCTCGGAAACATCTTTGAGGAGCCATCATCTCCTCAACATCACAGAGCCTCCACATCTGCAACGATTGACATGGATTGGATTTTGGAGCTGGTGAGTCGTTTAGTTTCCTCAAAGTCGTGAAAAATGTATCAATCCAATCACCATAAAGACCCTTCTGAAGTGAACCGAATAATTTAAATTTAACATGCAGAATTTAGGGCTATTGCACTGACACTGGGTAGCATGATAATTTCAGAATCACTGAAAACAAGATTAAATCTCTGTGCAAACAGGATTAAATCAAGGTTATGTCAGGTTATATGATACCAGTCATGAAAATGTCAGCACCGTCTTTTTTAATGATTAGTCCATGTTAAATTAAGTGTCAAGATTACAATTTTTTCTCAGGTGTCAGGAAATAAGAACTTATTTACACCAGATGTGGTGGAAACAAGTAACATGAGAGAATACAGGTAATTCTGCTGTGTCTTACGTAACTGAACTTCCACATCACTGTGTGAAGCCTGCAAGTGGATAATGAAGACATCCATCCATCAACTGTCTCATCCAGTGATTTTTAACCACTTCAAATATGAATCTCACTCTTCAGTGTAGAGTACATGATAATCATGTTACAATCCTGGCTTGACTGGTTGACTAAGTCTCTCCCCCAACCTGGGTTCTGTGATACAGGTTCCAGGTGAAACATCCTGGAAGGTTCTTCTGCCGTGTCACAGGCTTGGTGTTTGTGATGACGTCCAGTGGGGAGGTGACCTACAGCTTCTGCTCCTGGGAAAAAGCCCCCCAGACCCCCGGCAGCTGGATTCCAGCGGGGCCCCTTTTTGATATCAAGTGTCCCCAAGGGACCCTGAAGGGGCTGCACCTCCCTCACTGTGAGATGTCATTTGCAGGTAAATTTTACAGGCTAATGTGAAAGTTGAAATACTTCTTGCTACACTTGCCCAGGATAATTTACATATTCTCATACAATGGTTTGCAGCTGTACTTCTATTCTAGTTTTGGACTGAAGTTGAGGGTGTTGAGTTTGTGCCAAAGGCAAATTAGAAATGGTGTTGTTCTAATGTACAACATATGGACAAAAGTATTGGGAGACTCCTCTTCATCATTAAATTCAGGTGTTTCCGTGCCACATGTGTATAAAATCAAGCACCTAGCAATGTGATCAGGTTTACAAGCATTTGTGAAACAGTGGGTCATTCTGACAGGCTCAGTGAATTCAAGCATTCAAACTTTATTTTCAAAATGTTCAAACAAATATATTTTTCTACAAAGAACAAAATACGGTTAAACTCCTAAAAAATACAAGAGCTTTCAGCGACATTGCCTGTGTTGTTACATTACGTCTTAAGTGTCTGTGCATATAATGCAATGCTGATGGTGTATGGGGACCAGCTAAATTAGAAGGAGAGATCCCAGAATTAACCATCACAGTCATTAAAAAAAACTCAGCTGGTAAAGTCAGTATTTAGGGGCTGCACTTTGGGGTCTTGTAAAGGACATGAGAAAAGAGACTGGGTGGTGGTTTGACATTGCTGGGGAGGGCAGGGGGGGAGATGTTACAAACAGCCATTTCCTGTTCAAAAGCTAAATGAAATTGGATCTTCCAGCCTTCTTGGATATCACATTTTCTTAATGTATTAAGTGGAGACTTAGGAATCAAACTGAAGGCTTCTAAATTCTTCCCATAAGAATCAATCAATTTTGCTTCCAGATGAAAACCTGGCTGTAGCACATGTAACCAAAGACAACATGGAGATTCTGCAGCCACAGGAGGTGACAGACACACATGTGGTCATCAGCGTCACCAGCCTCTCTATTTTTGGAATCTTAAAGAGGAGAATATTTCGCAAGGTCCGAGGGCAAGTGCTACTGCTGCTCCGACCCGTAGAAAAAATCTTGAATGTGTTCTTGCTGCCCCTGAATGTGCCTCCTGACAAGGTGAGCATTTCCATGCCTGATTATTTCACCGGTGCTCAGCCACACACACCGTCTCCCACCCAGTCACACCCTCTGACCTGCACAGACACTCTGGTCATTTTTCAAAGCTCAAAAATTAATTGTAGCTTTCCACACCCGAATGATTGCAGAAAACTAAACTGATTGTTCACAATTTATTAAAAAAAAATAAAAATAAAAACACATGAGAGCTCGTGCCTTTTCCAGACAGTGTTCAAACAGTTTATAGAAATTTAAACCGTAGAAGAAAATCATTCCCTGCTTAGATCAGCCTTAACTGGTTCACTTTATACAAGGGCTGTGTCCGATTTCATGGGCTGTATCGTTCGAAGGACAATCTACAGGGACATAACCTTCGTACTCTGTATTCTTCCAAGGTCAAACAGCTTTGTCATATCGGACAGTCTGGCTGTCACCAGCTGCTCCTGCCTTTACCCTTCAGTCCCGAAGCGCCGCTCCTATTGCCTAGTCAGGACACGCCCACTTTACCTCCGCGCAGTGAATATTGGGTTACGCTGGGCTACGAAAGATCCAAGAACAAAGTAATTATGGAGATTTGCAATGAAATTTTTACTAGTGAAAACTCAAATATGGATATGTGGACCTGGAATTCTTACTAGTAAGAATTAAATTATAGAGGTGTACAATTACATTTTTACTAGTAAAAATGTACAACTAGGCAAAAGGTTCTAATCTGATTCCGATACATCACTGCCAATACAGATTCTTTTTACTTCTCTATATATACAGTATATAAAAGATGTATCCCAAAATATCTTTAATTAAATATTTTTAATTAGGCTACTAGAGACATACGTAACATACTGTTCCAACTCCAATCTTGTTTTTTTTAAGCGTTTTTGAGGCATTTGCAGTTCAGTTTGAGTATCTTCCAAGAGAGGATATGCGAGTAGCGAATGCTTAAAATGCCCCACAATTTTTTTCCTACTGGCAACAGCGTCACTTACACTTACACTATCCCTCATGTATCTCAAGCTGTAGCGAGTGCGTAAAAAAGGCCAAACTAGCGACTCCCATATCATCCATTGCTTTTTTCATATTACTCGCATTGTCTTGCTTTAGTGAAGACAACAAACAAAAAGAGGTCAAATGTAAACACTGCGGAAAACCTGTTTCAGCCACCAAAGGCGATACCACCAATCAGTTTAAAAGCATTAATATTTAAAATACAGTGAAAACTGCATATAGTGATCATGGTTGTAGTGATCAAGCATTGCTATGGATCAAAGAGCTTGGAACAGAATCATTCCTGTACAAATACTGTTTCAATTTATAGTAATACTCCAGCAATAATCCACTTACAGGGTATATTTATACATAAACATAACAACATATGGAAATAATTTAAATTGTGGTAACTGTGTTTTTTTTTACCTGCCTACTTTGCCTTGCGGGGTTACGGGCTGTTTTAGGCTACCTGAGGCTAATGCTGAGCTCGCATTAAAACATGACAGCAAACGGTGCCCCATCCTGAATTGTTCTCTGCGTTGTAGCCGTAGCCTCCGGGACCCCTGCAACCCTGAATAGGACAAACCGTTACGGAAAATGCATGGATGGATGGGTTAGTGTTCAATATAAAATTATAATGTAGGCTATAAATTTGTTACTTTTTGTCTAGTTATTACATAATGTGCTGTTACAAGGGTTATAAAATACGTTTTTGTATAGAAATAAGGTCTTGCTCTCTGTTATAATCCACATGGGTCACTTCAGGGAGATGAGGGAGGTGGATAAGGCAGTTGACAGGTTATGGCGCTCATTGTCAATGTTACCCAATGTAGGTGCACCAGCAGGAGCAACAGAGACAAAACATCTCCATTCGTACCAGCTCTATGTGCAAACTCATTCATAATGAGCGGTACAGGATGTCCAGTGACGAGGAGGCAATAAGGAGGATCCAGCCTGAGGTGACGACCCAAACCACAACCAAAGAACACGTGTTAATATATCCTACTATACAGTACCAGTCAAAGGTTTGAGTACACCAGCTTGAAACCACAGTTCTCTGTGATTTTAAACTATACACGCTTGTCTATTAACAGCAGTGGAGGTTGGTTTTTATAGCCAAATGAGTCAGAATTGGGTCCAACTACCATTTATTTGTAGGACATAAGGGGATGAGTGCATGAGTTCTGCATTTGTAGTTACCACTGTCAGGTATGAGGGTGTCAGTTGCTTTGCTGATGACTGAATTGCTGGTGAATTAATTGTACTTGCACACAAAAACCTGCTTTCAGTTCCAACATACAGTGGTACTTCAGTTCTCGAACTCATTAGAACTCAAATTTCTTAAAAGTCGAACCAATGGGTTAGAAAAAAAATGACCTAGAACTCAATCTGAATCTCATAAATCAAACCGTGAACGCCGACCTAAGATAACTTGTACGCGCGGGGAAATGAGTCACACAGCACGTCTCTCAGCGGAAACAAAGGGTAACGCTTCAGTCTCAGCCTGGCGTTCGCTGTGATAGTACCGTGCATGTTTACACTAACTGAATACATATATTTAGACAGTAAAAATACATTTAGACAATGATAGACAGTAACAGTAATTATTATATAATAAAATACATTTAAAAATAAAGATTTAATTATTTTAATTAATTTCATATTAATAATAAACAATTAATACATTTAATTATAATAATATCGTCGTGCCCAGCGGGGACGGAACGGAGACAAAGGGGAATAAGGGGTTTAATTACAGTTAAGGCAGGCAAAACACAGATGGACAATACAATGATCGGCCTGGGGAAACAAACTGAAACTCGGACGAAATAATAGGACTAATGACAACAACCAGAAACAGCTGATTACAGGAGGATTCCATACGGGTTTAACGAGGGGGCGTGGCACACGGAAGGAGCGGACGATCGGGGGAGGACACATTGTTTGGATACATTTATTTTCTTACTTTAAAAATGACTATTTTGATAAATGTGCTTAGATGTGTTTAGTACAGTATATGCTCTTATTGTTTTATCCTGTTCATTTTGTGTTTAAATGCTAAAAAAAAAACATATTGGTGTAATTTTAGGGGGCCAGGAACCAATTAATTAGTTTTCCATTGTTTCTTATGGGGAAAATTCGATCAGGACTCGAACTCTTTAGGATTCGGTCCGGAGTTCTGAACGGATTAATTTCGAGTTCTGAGGTACCACTGTATTTGTATGGTATAATACAAAATTCCTATTCCCATTCGACAAATCTTTTGCCAAACATACCAGTAGTTTCAGGCTTAGACTGGTATGTTATATATAGCTTCTCTGCATATTCCTCCTTTTCTCATCCTAAATGTTTAAAAAGACATAATCTGGTGTTTATTGCTGGGTTTTCCACCAACACTGATGAATTCATGGAAGTATAATATAAGTTTTATTGGCCAGCTGCTGTATCAGCCTTACTTCAGAGAATCACTATTCTATTAGGATTACAGCTGAGTGGGCAGTCCTTCATTCTCCAGCAAGATAACAACCTAAAATGCACCTCAGAATTGTGCAAGAACTATTTGGGGAACAAGGAACAACAGTAAAACTTACACTAATGACAGTGTCTGCCCAGTCTACAGGCATCAATCCCATTAAACTTGTATAAGACTAACTGGACAGAAGATTAAAGCAACCAGCAAGCACCCTGTATGTCTAGAATCGGCTGCAGAAGGGCTAGGAAGACCTCAGGTGATCTCCTGCTGAACCAAACACCTCTGGTTTTGGGGCTGTTATCAGGACAAATGGTGGCTGTTTTGGGAAATTCAGGACGTTTTTTAGAGACAGCTCTGGTGTCCCATGTTTTGGGTATTACAGTGGATTTTGTTGTTTACAACGTGAAAATGTGATATAAAACACAATAAAAACCTAGTTTTCAGCAAGTGTAATCAAAGTTTTAATTGGTTCACCCTGCATGTGGTAGACATTTCACATACAAAAGTACAAAATACACTATGAATTAAATGTAGCAGTTAAAGCCCCCAGGGTGGCTCATACCTCCAGGGTTGGGGGTGTGAATCCCACCTCAGCTCTTTGTGAGGAACAGTTCCCATTTTTAAACAGGGTTCAGAACATCACCAGCAATTTCCCCTCTTCGCCTCTAGAATGAAAAGTTCGAGTGCAGTTTTGACCAAACAATCTACCCAACTTTTGAGGTATTTCTGAAGCGTGACGTGATGGAAGTGGAGCTGAGTGTCCTGGAAAACAGGAGCAGTAAAGTCGTGTGGCGGCGCTTCATCGATCTCACAGGTGATAACGTGCTATTTATATGTGGAAATAAACAGAAGGGTCTGTGTGAAACCATCAGGACAAGCAAACATGATTAACCACTGGGCAGAGATTGCAGTGTGGGCAGTGTGCACCCCTGATTCTAACTGCTTAATGCTTCAGGCGGATCTAACTTATCAGAGAAAATGTTTCACTGTTCACTGCACTGTGAAGGGCAGCGTTCTGCTGTTTGCTTAATGTCATTTTCAAACAGTAAAGGCCCCATTAACAGGAATTCACACAAACCCGTTCAATCAGCTAGAGTAATACTTACTGTAACACCTTTTCACGGTTACTAAATAAAAAGCCCTCAAAAAGATCCTTAACCTAGATGATGCCTCTTCCTTCAGGTGCTGTTTCTCCATCATCGTCTGCAACCTCAACAGGTCACGGCTGCAATCAGGCCTTCAACCCTGTATTAGGGGCCTGCCCACCATCACCATCTAAATCCCCTACAGATGACAGCTGCAACCAAGTCTCCAACTCTTTATTAGGGGCCTACTGCCCACCAGAACAGAAGGTTGTGCCCAAAGGTAACTGGGATTTATTGCCACCTCCTTCATGAGCACTCAGACAAGAAACTTAAACTGGGTCATTATTTGGACTTGCATAATTGTTGTTGATTGTCAGCTGTCATGATCTGTCTCCATCTGTCCTGTCCTGCTCCTGTTTGGCCAGCAGGGGTCTCTGCTGGCCATCCTGTGTCCGTCTTTCTTGTTTCTCATTACCCTCACCTGTTCCCCATTTTCATGTGCCCCCCAGTGTTTAGATATGCTGAAAATGCTTTGTAATGGTCCACATCTGTCCCGCATATGGCCCTCTTTGTTAGTATATGTGTGTTCCTGCCTGTGTCTTATCCCTTAGTTCAGTCATTGTAAATGCTGGTATGGGCTATTTTAGTGTTGTAGAGATTAATAGGTGCTGCTTGTCTCCCTTCGAAGTTACTGTTCCCTCTACCCTGTTGCCCTGAACCTTGTCCCTGTGTCAGATTAGCCTTGGACCTTCTTGATTGTTCTTTCTGGCCTTTGTTTTGACCCCTTGTAGTCCTTTTGTTTTTGCTTGTTTGCATTTTGTTCCTTAATAAAACCCCTCCAATTCAGTTAAAGGCTGCACATGGACTGTCCTTCCTTCTGACTGTGACATAAGCATGTCCTTATACAGGCTTTGGAGTCACTTCCTGCTTGTGTGGTATTTCTGTGTTCTCCAGCTCTGCCTTTTCTGTTTCCGTATCAGCATTCCCAGTACATCCAAATACATTTGAATCTGGTCTAAAATGGATTTTACCAACTCAAAATCCACAGAATATACAGGAAACGTTTCGTTTCGGTTAATAGGCCCTCAATGTTATATGGGTCTATTATAAATACTAATCATCACTAATAAATCTATTTCAGGAAAATGATGCACTTGACTCACTTGTATCCCTCAAATGGAACACTACCAACGCCAATTATAAGATAATCACACCAAATTTACCAGCAATTTGTTCTCGTTTTAAAATTGACAACGACAGTGCCAAGTTGCAACTTGTCCCAGTCCTTTATAGTGGTCTATTAACCAATCGATTACAGTCAGTCCTGCCACAACACGTGATATCACAGCGCGAATCTAATGCAAATGATATATTAGTTAGTTCCCAAGTCCAATACAACATGGAATTGCATTATTATTTGTGAGATGTTCAAAGAAAAGGCACTACGTGAACTACAATGCAATATTGTCTTAGCAGGAAACTATCTGCACATAAAAACGGCTATCCAAGTGAATGATAGTGATGTCTGATTTGTGAATCGATTGTTTGATAACACTTTACTTGACGGGGCACAAATACTTGGTAATAACTCAGTTACAACTGAAGTACAAAGTATGAATAAATCATGAACAAACATAGTAACTGCTTGAGATATGTGTCACAATTCATTAATGGTGAACAAACATGAAATCAGTATTTCACTTGTTATTCATTACATACTTGTTCCTTCAGTAGTTCCTTCAGTAATAAAGGTTTACAGAATTAACAAATATAGGAGCAAATATAGTAACTGGTTGAGATAAAACATGTCTCGATTCATTAATGATGAATTAACATGAGATCAGTATGTAACTACAACTTAATTTGTGGTAATTTATACATAAGTAATAGCATAGTACTATATTATTAGCGCCCCCTAAAGTAAAATGTTACCACCTGTTTTTTTTTACTTTTCCGTGAATCCGTCCAAACATTGCACAGGTCAAAGTACTTAGATTCTAAAAATCTAAAAATATTTCACAAATTATCATATAAAAACACACCAAACATTTTTTCATTCACTTACATTTGCTTTTCATAGACTGTCTGTAACCATGGTGCCTTCAGTGCCCCTCCGCATACCATAATCTGCTGTATCTGTGCTGTGCACTTGCCTGAGAGCATGGTTGCTGTGGCTCACTACTCATTTGCTGTATTTTCTGACCCCACTTGGTGGTGCTCTTTGTTCAAAAAAAGGACTCTAAGCTTGTCCCAAAGTAATCCAAGGGCACCATCTAGTGGGGTCAGAAAATACAGCGAATGGTTCATGAAGCATCGATTTGGTCATCACTACTCCTGACTCTGACAAGTTAAGGAGTTTGGCATGTTTGGTTGATGTGGTTACTAGGCAATTATCATGAGACTCATAAGACCCACAGGAGATTTTATATTTTACTAATGTATTACTGTTTATTATTTTAAATGCATATGATGCATATTACTGGCCACGGTCATCACTGATTGTAACTCATTTTGCTTGCCAAAAGCTACTGTGTTTTGCAGTCATATTCCCCTAACCCTATTTTTCCCATTGGCCTTGTGTATTTTAGTATGCCATTTTAGTTGCATTGTAGCAGGACAGACTTTGCATGTTTAAATGAATACTGTCTTTGTTGTATCTTTGGTTTGTTTCTGCTCATTCTCTAATGGCCTCTTGTCATTCAGGTGCGGCTTTTGTTGACCGACACAAGCAAGCCATCATCCAGAGTGTGACAGTGATTGAACCCATACTGGATGAAATCCCCATGTCTGAGGAGAAGTATCATTACATACGTGCTGCCAGTACCAGCCAGGACAGGATGAGGAGGCTGTATGAGGTCTTGAACTGCGATAAGCTGAAAACGCTTTTTTTTGCCTCCCTGAAGAAGATGGAACCACACCTTGTCTCAGAATTGAAAAGCTATTAATTGGACCAGTATGCAAACCTCCATTCCCCACTCTAATTCTCCCAGCTTACAGGCTGTTCCTCAGGCAGTGCCCTGTGAAATTGGCTCATACTTTCTGCCAGATTGTAGCTCAACCTCCTAAAAACCCTGTCAGTCCACACAGATGTGAGGGATTTCCCTAGTTAATTTGTAGTTATTTAATTATGCTCACTTAGTTCATTCATTTATGGTTTTCATATTTCTTATTTTTATATTTCTTTCTGTCCTTGCTACTCGCTCATCATGTTCTTTGCCTCTCATACAACTTACTCTCACCAAGGCCGTCTGACCCCCTGGCTCCAGGAGTCTGTACGAAGACCATAGATAAAGGGCCTGCTTCCCTCAGGGGGGGCAGAGACAGACACAGACAGACACTGAACCGGCCGTGTGAAACATCTTTCTGTAACATCGTTATTCTGTGTTAATAAACTGCTTAAGCTTAAGGAACCTGCCTCATCATTCAACTCTAAAAGAACCTGAGGTTTCATTGAAGAAATCTATCAGATGTGTCATCACATCCTTTTATCCTTCAAAATATTTTTCCATCAGAGTAACACTGTTAACTGTATGCTTCCTTAACATTAATGATCTTGAACTAATGTCTCCACCTTCATCACATTAGTATTCTAAGAGGAGGACAAAGACCCAAAATGTCAATACAATGAGAGATTCTTAAAAATCTTAAGGAGACTATTGTTGTTGAGTAGATTACTGATTTGGAAGGATGGTCCGAATGAAAATAAAACAGTGTACACATTCCCATCCATCCATCCATTTTCTGAAACTCAAGGTCGCGCGGGGGGGGGCACAGTCTATCCCGAAGGCTACAGATGCAAGGCAGTGAACAATCCTGGACGGGGCGCCAACCCATCGCAGAACACGTTATAAAAGAGTATAAAAAGTATAAAATCAAAACACTAAGCTGACACGAGTATTTTATAAACAATGACCTTTCCCAAATGTCATCCAAACTGTCACTGAAGGATGTCACTGAACATTTTCTCTTCTTCGTTTGGTCAGTCTGTATCTCCTGCCATTGAGCTCTCCTCTTCACAAAGTGAGTCAGGGCAAATTTTGCCCAAATATGACAGGCAAACTGATCTGATCTCAGCAGAGACTCACTGGACCCTGAAAGGGAGACAAGGAGGCGTTTGCTGCATGACAGTCACCAGTGGGGCACGGAAGTGGTTTAACCGCTTTTTTGGATTTCTGTCAAAACATCAAACAAGACTGCTGCCATCCACAGACGTGTGATAAATCCTTGCTTTCGATGAACAGATAATTAAGAAGTTTTACAATAAACAGAGCCTGGACGACTCCCCCAGTGCCCCGTGGGGAGGATATACTGTCTTACCCAGCTCCTTTGCAATGTCCTGCCTCTGACTCACGGTGGCGCTGTTCCAGACAGCCTCCAGGACACGACTTCCATACCGGGAGCTTGACAAACACCTTGGAGCCAAAGCCAGAAAATCATAAATTCAACATTCATTAGATATAGCCCCCTTCCATGTGACTGGATTTCAGATATTAAATGTTCCATATTAACTATGATGTCGTTTTGATTAATTATATGTGTCTAGTTAATATCATATATAAATTTAATAAATTATGTCTGTCTTGACTAAATTACTGATCCATCAATTTTTTGGAAATTTTTGTGAAATAAAAATGAAACCTTTGAAATTCATGGACTCCAGATGAATCAGTAACGGCACATCATACTAATTTTAAATGCAGAACAGGCACCAATCAGCCTATCACAGGCCGTCTGTCCAGAAGGGCCGTATCTGTGGTATGTGAGTGTTATAGGCTGAGAGGGTAACTCTGTCTTACTGTCCTG
>JAOYFF010000081.1:1633478-1646835 GCA_025773925.1 Cryptomyrus ogoouensis
GGTGGGGGGGGCACCCAGGGAGGAAAAAAGAACAGGTTGGGAAGGAGAGAAAGATAACCACATCACTCAAACAACCAATGCCATTCAGGCAGATGGTGTACAATTCGTATGACTGGTAATACAATCCAGTGGAGGGAGCTGTGGTCTATGTCAATTATCAGTTAACAACAAATCTTAATGTACTTAGAGAATGCGCAGTAAGAATGTGCTGGACATCCTGGACCACACATTACTGAAGATTCTGGACCACAAACTCAAAGATCACAGACCACAAAACTGCGCAAGATCGCAGTCCGTAATGCGCAAAAGATCACGGACCGCAAACCGCTCAAGATGGTGGACAACACAGATTTATAATGGTGTATCATGCTGAAGACCATTCTGCCAGAGGCAGTACAAACTACTGAAGAACGAGGACCACATCTCTGAAAATGGCGGACCTGCATCGGGAAGGGGGTACATGACAGAAACAGGAACACTAACCGTTGACATTCTCCATGAGAGCGAGTGACAGACACTTCAGGGCACCTGCGAAGGATGGCGGGACCTCGAAATCCGTCAGAGGGGTGTTGACGTTTTGACCTTTACCCCCTAGAGCAAAAAAACTGGGTTAGAAGAATGGCAGAAGCTCACCTCCACCCGTCGGTGAAATGGGGCCATTTCTAATGTTGAGGCGTGTGTGTGCGTGTGCGTGTGCGTGCGCACGCGTCAGGCTGCCTGAGGATGCGTGGAAGTGAGCATCAGGGCACCTGAGCGCTTGTCCGAGTGGGCAGGGCCGAGGCAGCCCCCCAGCACGTGCGTGAGTGTCCGTGCCACGTGGGATCCGTGCGTGTGCCTCATGAACGCCGTCACCTCCACAGTCACCGAGCGGCACAAAGACAGGACCTGGGCCTCCAGCATCCCAGAACACCCTGCTTCAACATCACCATCATCCTTGGTATCAGATGTCTCCAGTCCCTCTGAACCTGAATGCTCTAGGAGGAGAAAACAGTGGAAAACAATGAGAATATCACAGCAGGCAGTGATGTTCCAGCGTTTTCACACGTTCACTTCTCCTGACAGCATGATTATCTGTTTCCAGGATTCGAACCTGCAATCTTTCAATTACAAGTGCGCTTCCCTAACCATTAAGCCACCACTGCCCACATCTGTTTGAGCTTCATGGACCATTTTCTACTCAGCCACCCCCCGTGACCTGGACGTCCTCATCCTGCCTCCGGTTACTAAACGCGTCTCTCACCTGTCCACCTGGGCACCTGCCGCAGGGCGCTCTCCATCACATGACCCCCGCACCGGTCACATGACACGGCCCTGAAGTCCGCCCCAGCCGCTCCTCCAAGCTCAGCCAACAGCTCCCCAACCTGAGTGGGAGTAGCCAATGGGAGCAGGCGCTGGAGGGTCACGCTTCCCGTCACGTCGAGGGCCACCAGGGTGGCTCGCCCCTTCACCTCGGACAGCACGTTCACCACAAACAAAGCTGGAGAAAGAAATCCAGGAACACAGTCATCGCACTGTGCATGAAAGACCTAAAACCCAACAGCAACAACAAAACTGTCTATAAGCCTGAATTTGTGTTTTCTCATTGTTAGAAATGTAAAGATGGAAATGAATACAGTCTGCATTTTCCTTTAGTTTTCAGTTTTCCTTTCGTTCCTTATGCTTCTGTTGTCACTGCTTCTTTTCTCACTATAAAGACCAATTCTTCCCTCAGTTCATGCCATTGCAGTCGAGTAACTGTTTGCTGTTTCTCGCCCAGAGCTTCATAGCCCCCCCCCCCTTACCTTTCTCCTCTTCCTCGGCGAATCCTTCGCTCAGTCTCTCGCTCACCCTGCGAAAGTAGCCCACACTCAAGGCGTCCAGATGCTTCTTTACACCTCCCTGACTACCTTCTTGCCCCTTACGCCCCTTCCCTCCATCTCTAGGACGCTTCCTCTTCTTTCCGCCCTCCGTCAATCTTCTCTGCTGCTCTTTCCCTTCCATGCTTTCCATCAGCTGTGTTTGGTCGCCGTGTTCTTGGCTTCTTCCCGTCTGTTGTTCCTTATGTTCCTGTCAGCTTCTCGGCATGATGTCCATCCTGCTTCTGAACTCCTTTTCACTGTATTTAAAGGGATTTAGTTCTGAGGATTAAAGAAGCAGTTTCTTAGATAATGAAGAAGATATTTTATTAGTATCAATTCCTATATTTTAAGAAACACAGTCATACATTATAGCAAAAACTAGCTTCCTTGTTTTTATAATCTGCTTGTGTATAACTCGCTTATATTGAGCCCTTATATTTAAAAATATCTAGGTCTCTATGAACCGACTACAATAATTTGTAGATTTGCGTTCTTACAAGTAATTTACGATTGTGATATACTAAAGTCTGAAGGATAAAACTGTCGAACATACAACGCATCGTGTTTTGTATTGCTTAGCAGACGTTAGTTGTATTATTATAAACATGACAATGTGGCAATCTTGTTATTTAAAAATTGAAGTATTATGTAAAGCGTCCACTTCGATCACCATCACATATTTTATATGCACTCCAAATTCAATGTACATCATATAATGCAGTAACTCATGACAACCATCAAACAGAACTAATTATACAATTTAATCAAACACACGCGCAAATTGAGTCCATACTCACGTTGCTTCTTTTCAGACGCATGACGATGACGAAATCCACGACTGACCGGCGCATAACATAATCGTCACACACTAATTTCGAAGGGTTGTTTTCGGTATTGAAAGTAGTGTTTTTCACTTCTACGTTTTACGATATTAAAATATTAACTCCTCAATTTGGGAATAACAAGTTTATTTGGGGAACACTGCCTTGTCAAAATATATTAGTTTTACTCTTAAATAATGTATAGCATGAACACGCAATATACTTATCCCGTGTTTATTCAATAAGAATCAATATTTATAACTCGGATGTCTAGTCAATGATTACTACACTAAAAGTTCCCTATTTAAAAGTATAGCAGCTTATTCCACCGTATTGACAGCTGTTTTTTTGAAAAAAAATCGACGGGTAATCTCCTTTATATTACAGTAGCATTTCTGTAGTAGGAGAACCACTGGTATGCAAAACGTTGTCCAGTTACTATTGTTTTTTTTTTTTTTTTGCTATTGCAGATATTTATAGAGTTCTGTTAAACATCCATCATGTAGCTTCCTTCTGGAGGTTTTTCGACTGTAACCAAATGAAAAATGGAGAAAATATGCATAATATGATACTCGATTACAGTTGCAATCTTATAGGGAAGAATTGGCTTAAGTGAATAATTTTACATTTTTGGATATATTTCATACAGATGAACACATTTATGAAAGACACACAGAGGGGTGACCTCACCTTCACCCTGTCTTCTGCAACTGGCACAGCCTGCGGTGGGAGAAAAGGAAGGAAACTATAGGGGACTCCACCCAACAGGCATGATGATGCCGTTCACCATGCGGTACGAAGGAGCTTACGCAAAAGCAAATGGTCACCTGCGTGATGTCAGCTATTGTTTCAGAATCGTTTCTTTGGAAGAAAGTTTGTTTCTTTGGAAGAACCTTTCTATCGCCATCTAACCTGTGGATAATTAAATTAATTTTAAAAATGCTTTTATTTTATGCTCTATTACCTGGGTCACAGTGCAGGGTCAGCCAGCGTGCGGCACCCCTGGGGTTAAGGGCCTCGCTCAAGGGCCCATGGACATGTGACTGTCCTGCCAAGGCCGACGCTCCAACCAAATTAGGAAAAATAATAATTACAATTATAATAATCATATATGATTCTTTTATTGTTCTTGATGCTAAAATATATATGAAAAATTTACCAAAACCAAGATTCTCACTGCTACAGGTATTAGTCAGTAGCTGACTCAGAAAGCCGTTGTCTCGATTACTCTGAGTAACCGGAGAAAAGGTCTCTCGTGTACGAGGGCCTTGTCTTCAGAGGATTGTGGTATAGGCTTATGCAAGAGCCGCCGATATGGAATATATGAGCAATGAGTTTTATCACACCGACATGCTAAGTAAGGAGCTTTTCAAAGCGTGAGTCACTTTTTCCTTTTGTGGTCAGCGGTCTGGTTACTTTAATAAGCCCCCCGCATGTCCCTCACTATATCCTGGTTAGTGTGTACATCAGTAGGTTTTGGGTTTGTGCCCGTGTCCAGAAGGTTGTGGGTTCAGATCTGGTGGAGGGTAGAGAAATCATCACTTTTGGACCCTTGTGGAAGGCCTTTAAAACGAAACTTCTCTTCTTGAGAAACTTCTCGACTCTGTTTCCATGTGCACTGAAATAAAAAATGCTGTAAAATTTACTTTAAAAAATCAAAATGGCCGTACATCAACATAGTCCATGTTATAAGTTGAATTTAATTAAAACGTGCAGGTGAATAGCCCAACATACATAGTATGTTTAAGTAGATTAGACATGGGTGCCATTGAATTATCCAACCAATGCAGTACCTCATGACAACCATCAAACTGTTTTCTGTAACTGCTTATCCTATTCAGGCCTGCAAGGATGTTGAATTAATTCAAGAAAATTAATTGCCCTGGTATAGCGGTGGCTCTGAGGCTGGGTATCTGTGCCACCAATCAGAAGGTTGCTGGTTTGAATCCTGTGAATTTCAGCAATGATCCTACGCCATTGGGCCCTTGAGCAAGGCCCATAACCTGCAATTTCTTTGTCCTGGAATGATGTTAATCTACATCTGGTCCTCCGACTTACAGGGAAATTTGGGGGTTGGTGGCAAGATTGGATCTTCAGCCACTGGGCAAAAACTCACACTGGTCCATTTGGACCAGTGTTCTGCTGAGGTATCACCCACCACACGGCTGGACTCAGGTTCTCATCCCTGAGGTGGTTCGTCGTGTAGCAATGTGCTGTAATCATTGTGCACCTCTTACCTCTATATAAATTAATTTTATGTAACATAAAATTTCTGAGCTTGAACTGCTTACATTTTTAAGTTCTACCAACTTAATTACATCTGTGCTTAGAAAAAATTATGTTGTGCAACCACTTGTCTTAATAAAATTAATTATTAAAATAATTAATTTAACAAAATGCTTTTTTATTGTAGGTAGGTGGATGGATGAATATAAATACATAAATATTAATTACAAATCAATTAATTAATAAAAAACGTACAAAGATTTTTTTGAGTCTTCACAGCATTTTTTTTCAGTGCACCCCTGAAATGACAGCGAAATGCTGTGCCACTGACTTTAGACAAAGTGGTTTTTCAGGGGCAGTGTGTGACTGCAGTCACATGACTGCAGGCCCCAGGGCCTTAACCCCCAGCTGGGTGGGAGAATGACAACTGCATCAGGCACATGCTGGCAGAGACGCCTGCATCCCACCTGGCACCGCTACCCACCAGATGTTAAACAGCGAACTTTTTCTTAATTCGCATTGGGTATATTATTTGCTAATCTTGAGTTTACTTTGCTCATAAAAACATGAATGAATTTACCCTAAAAAACCTTACCTTAATCAATTTGAGTAAATCCTACGGTACTGTGAAAGTAGATAATTTATTTAAAATATTTTATTTCCTAAAAGTGGTTATGCTTTACTCAAAAAAGATCAGTTCAAATTAACCCGCCTCATTTTATTTGAGTGAATTCTATACTTTTTTCAGTGTAGGAAAGTAAGCTGATGGAAGCTGGTCTTCTCCCTGTCTGTGAGCCGGTGGCAGCGCTCCTCCTGGGGACGTCACCGCGGTGCAGGACGTCGGTTGCTCTGGTTCCCACTTGATGATTCAGGTTACAGGTTTGCAAGTAATTAATCATGACATCATTCATCAGAAGGTGCAGCAGGGAATGCAGTCTTGCGTGGAGCAACTTGGTTTTCTTGGTAACTGTTGCTATGCCAATAAGTGCACCCCCCCCTCCCTTTCCTCCCTCTTCCACCCCCTTCTGCCTTTTTTCCATTAGAATAGCAGCTAGTTCTCCCAGACTTAACTCATCTAGTTATTGAGCAATTGTGTTCTAAAGTCCCTTCCTCTGCCTTCCCTTCCTCTCCCTTTTTCATTCTGCAAACATTCTTTTTTCTTATTTCGTCATCTTCTGTTATTCTTGCCAAGCCCAGTTTATAGCTTTGCCCCCCACCCTACATAACTCCCCAGGAACATGCTGGCTCTCACTATATCTTAGCCCCTGTCCACGTTATCCTGTGTGAATGTGAGCAGCAGGGAGGGTGAGCGACAGAAGTGCCCACTCTCTGTGCCCGCTCTCTGTGCCCGCTCACTGTGCCCGCTCTCTGTGCCCGCTCTCTGTGCCCGCTCACTGTGCCCGCTCTCTGTGCCCGCTCTCTGTGCCCGCTCACTGTGCCCGCTCTCTGTGCCCGCTCACTGTGCCCGCTCTCTGTGCCCCCTGTCCTTTACAGAGTCGCTGGGGGTCCAGGGCCTGGAAGCTATGGGCACGAAGCAGGAAATATTCCAGGACGGGACGCCAACTCGTTGCAGACTCTGGAAAACATTTTTATTAAAAACAAATTTTTGGCATTTCTTCATGCCAAGTTCTTTTGATAGCATTAAACGAAGGTGTGTTCCTGACGATATTACACTCTATTGTGTAGTACAGACACACCTTTTCCTACAAAAGGGTCTTTATAATCACATATAAATTCTGTTATCCCCTAGGCATGACACATCATACTCTAATCCAGGTTTATTACAAATCTGAATTAAGTGAATTAGACTCACTGTATCTGAGGTCAATATTTGCCAATAAGCTATAGTCTGAATTCTTTTCAATGTCATGATACCATTCTGACATCTAGAGAATATGAAATATGTCCCATCTCAATCGTTTGAACCTCACTGCTGCAAAGATTCAAAAATCCCTTATATTGAGTTATCATTCATAACCAGTCACACATGCAGAATTCCTGCTTATGTTTATGCACATTTTTTGACCAAATGTGTGGAATAAGCACATAACTAAAAACGAAAGAATGTTTTAAATGGAAACATTGCATGTTATTCTATTTATGTCTTTAAATTTGTTTATGAATGCAAGCTAATAGGATTTTCCTATTAATAGGCTGCTCTGCGAATAGAGTTTCAGTCTTGGGGAGAAGCCAGTTGTGGTTCAAAGGGCATTTGGTTAAGAAAAAAAATAAATTTAATCCCACCAACAATATTTGCCTGTGCACCGTTTTTCCCTAACAAGGTTTTTATACAGCGTACTTAGTGGTAACAATCATGGACTACAAAGCACTGCTGTAAGTCGCTCTGGAAAAGAGCATCTGCTAAATGCTGTAAATGTGAATGTAAATGTAACAGTCCCAGTGGAAACCCCTGGTCTCTGAAGGAGTCACCCTTTTAAAAACAGAAAGTTCACCATACAGTACTGGTCCCTATCCTGCCCCACAGTTATTTAGTACGTTTCTAACTGGTAAATTAAGGTGTGTCTTTTCAAAATTCCCAGACTCTTTAGGAATAATTACGTTTGTTACTTTTATAAGAACACCATAAGAATTCAGATAGTTTGGTGTAGATAAAGTGGGTGTTATCACCTTTCAAACATTGAATTACATCATTGACTAAAATCTAATGAGTGACAAACCGTTTGCTGTGTTTGTGCAGCCATGCAGGAGTGATTCTCTGACATGTTGAAACTAGCTGTTGTAGACATGATTTCATGCGTTCACCAAAAAGTGCAGGCAACAGATAGACTTGAGTCAGTAATTATTTTTTGCTGAAACTGCCAGTTGTGATTATCCAGACATGCACAGGAATATATACCCAAGATTTCCAACTTTTGTCACTGAAATAATGTAGACAGCCTGCAGTGACAGATCTTTCAGGTTCATTTTGTTCCTTCAGTCCATCCTGTTTTTTTTAAAAATGTCCTATAAGGAATGTAAAATTATTGTACTTTCCTGGTGCTTGTAGTGATGGAAAGACTGATCTCACAGGCTGAAGCAACCTAAAGTGCTATATTGCATCTTCCCAAAGTTTTGTATATGTTTCTTACAATGCTATACTTCACTGTGGCCAAAGGTAAATATTGTAAGAAAGTGGTCAGGGTGTAGTGAAAAACAGGTGTAATACCCTCACACACATACACGCGCGATGTGTGGAGAGTGAACTGTATGTCCTATTTTGTTGTCGACATGTTGGTCACTTTATGTGGACAGTAACACACTTGAGAGCTGGATTAGCCAGCATGAGTTTAGGGTCACTCGCTGCATATGTGTTTCCATTTCACGCCTGCTTTTCCTGAGCTCCCCACCTTCCTGCGTTTTTCACTCTTCCACTTCGCACACATGCCTGCTAGAATAACATCACATTTTGCACGCATTCTCTTTGTTTTCTTACGAAATGTTGGTGTTTTGCGATAACCATTCATAACTGCGCCTTTTGCTGTTTAACGTGTTACTGAGGCAAATTGGCTGCGCATGCAGAGCGTGAAGATATGACATATTGTTCAGAGGAGCCTCCTTAACGCTACATCGTTCTTAAGTTCTATATCTTTTAACAGACCACGAAGAACTCACTAAAAATCATTTTATCATACGGATCATTTATTGTTTTTTTAGTTATTTTTACTTGTGAAGCAGTATCCTTAACAGTATTAGTCTTATTTTAAACCCCGGAGTAAATTCGGTCAAACCCCTTCCGATGCCACTGGCCCTAGCGCCACATGAAAAAAAAACAATGATCCGTTATATAAAATCTCCTAAAAAGCTATTTAACGTTTGGTTATGCAGTTATGTATTTGTTTTCATTCCCCTCCACTGCTTTCTTCAAAATACCCAAATACGTTGTTACTGACTTAAAAGTCTTAATGTATGCTTTTATTTTATAATATTACTCTAAACCCGAGTTTAACTTTCTAATCTATCTATTCTTCGTTAGTAGAATGTACTGTTAATCATTTTAATATATATGGGTTCTCTCAGCGAGTCTACAGATGGGAAACGCATGTGATTTACACTTAATGATGTTATTTTCAGGATTCCGGTGACATGGGGTGACTGAAGGCATATGATTAAGATGTAGTGCGTCAAAGAGGAGAAGACGCCCCTTGTGCGAGTGATATCCTGCCTCTTATGCAATGATCTCGCATCAAGGCCATGTGCTCTGACATTACTGCTGGGTAGTAAAAGGGGCGGGTACGGGGGGGGCGCGTCGGTATTTCTTCCACTTGTAATCTGTGAAACTCTTAAATTCCAGCGCAAGTTCAAGTCGTGGAGGAAGAGCAAGTCATCTGAAGAGCAAAAAAGAGAAATCCGGTCTTGACGGTTTACTCGAGCGGCAAGAACAGCGCAGTTGTTAAATCGCAACTAACAGCGTACAAAAAACTTCAGACGCCAGGAAAAGTGAGTACATTTTAACGATTGCAATTTAACGTCGCGCCTTCAATGTTAGTAGTGTCCACGATATATTAGGCTTATATGAGAAGTCGTCCTTTGGCAGCGATATGTGACTCTAATGAGTGCTATCACGAGGATTTTACTGAGGCGGCAGTGACACCCCCGATTAACGGTCTGTGACATTAGCAAGTAATAATAATAAGGGCTGCTGGCACGTGCATACAGTACTCACCGCTAACCATGATGGGACCTGCAATAATCACAAACGAGACGGAGCTATATAATGCTGAACTTCGGAGACACGCGATAGGAGTTTTAGACAGATAAAAATGGGAGGGGGTGGTGTAATAGAGACGTTCCATAAATAGAAAGTTATGGTATTATAGTATCGACCAAGGAGGCGTTACAAGAGTAACTTTGGCAATTTTTAATGTATTCTTGGCAAGTTTTATAGTAATTTAAAAATGCACAGGATAATGTATTAAATAATGTGCGGTCTGTCAGGATATCTCAGGTAGTAAAACTTTAAGTAGAATATATTAGTATATATGGATATCTATCTATCTATCTATCTATCTATCTATCTATCTGTCCATTTGTGTCTAAGATCACTGGGAATTGTAGATCTTTTCTCATTAGGTAGATCTAAAATGCCTCACATTCAGTGGTCAGTTCAGTTTTTCTTTTTGACTTAATGTATACTTTATATGTATTTCAGTATTTTTATATGTATTTCAGTATGGAAAAAAGTCTATAACTTACTATTACTTTGCTGGATATATAAACTATTTCACAGGCAACATCAATCATTTCCCACTGATATTTGGGTATCACCTCTTCTCCTCTGAATAATTTCAGTGTAAGTGTTTTTTTTTCCCAGAACATAAAAACAAACATATCATATGGAATACGGCAGTCTAATTAATAAACTAAGTGCTGTGATATTTGTCTACCCTTACATCTGCCCTGTGTCCATCCCAGACCATTTTCTTATTGTCTGTGTTAATCATAAGCACGGATGGACTGAGGCATCCAGTCCTGTCTGCAATGCAGATTTAATCCGTAGGCCACCCAGTAGCTGTTTTTCAAAGATCTAGAAGCTCAGGAATCCACACCCATGTTCTGAGCCTATCAGGGAGAACGTGAAGGACACGGCCTGTGTGACACGGCACTCCCTCACAGGCGACTCAAACTTTAATTTTCACTCACGCGATAGTGCTCCGTGGAGCATTTGCGGCAGCCGATCTACGCGAATTGCGCGTCTTTGGGTTGTGGGAGGACTCAGAGACAGAGAGAGACACACAAGCGCCACTCAGATAGAGCAAGCGGCAGCAGTTCTAACTTTCAAGCCATGAGGTTGTAGCTGGTTTTTCAGGTGCATCAGTTTGATGTTAACTGCTGCATGGTGACCACATGGGTGGTTAGAATGCTCTGTGTTCTTCCTGGGTCTTCAGACCTGAGGTTTTCCAATACGCCACAAAGAAGATCACATCAGTTGTCTTTCCCTGCACTCTCCCTGTCCTCTCTCTTTATGTCAGGAATGACTGCCAACACAAATCGGCAATAAAAACTAGGGAGAGAAAGAGAGAGAGAGAGAGCCAGCCGAAGGATAAGTTTTCTCTTCACGTAACAAATAGAGAGAGAGAGGGGGAGACTTGCTGTATCTTGTTTTTTACCTGCTCTGGTCCGAGACACATCACACATGACCAGCAGAAAAAGACACATCCATAGATATAAATATTTCCTCATTTCTATATATATATAAATATATATGAGTAATGATGAAATATGAAATATAAAAATAGAATAATATGAAAACGTGCATACAAGAAATAGGACAATTAATCAAACAATCCATTGAGTGCTTTAAAAACAAAAGGAAAAATTTTTCAATCTGCTCTGTATTTCACAGGTAGTCAGTGCAAATGAGCTGGAAAAGGAGTGATATGTTGTTTTTTCTTTGTTCCAGTTAAGAGTCTAGCAGCTGCATTATGAATCATTTGAAGTCTAGAAAGTGTGGAACTGGACAATCCCAGATACAGGGAATTATAGCAGTCAGGCTGAGAGGTGATAAAAGCATGGATAACTATACCCAGGTCCTTATGAGATAAAATCGGCTTTAACTTGGCTATAGTTCTGAGATGATAAAAACTGCCCCATGCAACACTGCTGACTTGTTTGTTAAAATTCAATGACGTGTCCAAAAATACACCAAGGATTTTAACTTCATTATACGGACAGGGGACCAAGTGCGCTGCTAAGACTAGTGACAGAGTTTGGGGGCCAAATGTAATTACTTCAGTTTTGTTTTCATTTAGTTGAAGGAAGTTCCTCACCATCCAGTATTTAATATCATCCAAGCAGTTGAGCAGGTTCTTCGGAGAGCAGGTGCTATCAGCTGTAACTGGTAGGTAGAACTGTGTCGTCTGCACAGCAATGGTACAAAATATTGTATTTTGTAAAAAAAGAGGCCCTAAGATTGAACCTTGGGGAACGCCACATTAAATGGGGAGTGGAGGATGAGAAGCAGTTACCTATTCTGAGTGAGAAGCTTCTTCCTCTCAGGTAGGAGATAAACCATTTTAACACTGGGCCCTGCAAACCAACTTCTACCTCTAAGCTTTTTTATGGAACGTCATAGTCAATTGTGTCAAAAGCTGCGGTAAAATCAAGCAACACAAAAACTGCACAAGAACCAGTATTGATAGTGAGATTAATGTCGTTCAGTACCTTCATCAGGGCAGATTCTGTACTATTCAGAGCTCTAAAGCCAGACTGGAATTTATCAAAGATTTTAGACTTGTCCCAGTAAGAGGTGATCTGGGGGAACACAACTTTTTCCAGTATCCTGGAGATAAATGGTAGCTTGGAGATTAGCCTGTTTCTCAAACTACGTTGTAATATATTTATCCTCTCGCTCAGTTGTGCACCAAGGCCTCCCTCTCCTCTTTCTGTTGTGGTAAGAGCCAGTTTGAGCCGCTCTATGAAGGGAGTAGTACACAGCATTGTACACGATCTTCAGTTTCCTGCCAATTTCTTGCATGAAGTGACCTTCATTTCTCAGAACAAGAATAGACTAACGAGTTTGAGAAGAAAGTTCTTTGTTTCTGACCATTTTGAGCTTTAATCGAACCCATAATTGCTGATGCTCCAGATATTGAACTAGTCCAAAGAAGACAAAGAATGTTGGAAAAAGGCTTTATAACTTATTTAACGAGCACAGCACTTTTCTGTGCTAACATAATCACAAAAGAGTTTTCTAATGATCAATTAACCTTTTAAAATGATAAACTTGCATTAGCAAACACAACATTCCACTGGAACACAGGAATAATTGTTGCTGATGTCTCTGTAGACCTTTGTTGTTATTCCATTAAAAACAAGCTGTTTCCAGCAATGATAGTCATTTACAACATTAAAAATCTCTACACAGTATTTCTGATCGATCCAATGTTATTTTAATGGACATAAAATTTGAAAGGTAGTGAATATATTTGTGTGTGTGTGGGTTAGGTTTATATTACATTGCCCCCCACAATGTGATAAAAAACCTGTCATTTTGACATTGTGTCAATGCAGTCAAAAAACTAAAAATGCCAAAAGTCTCGTATTATGTTTGGTTACTTATGGTTAAGGTTAGGGCTGGGTAGGGGTTAAGGGTGTTATGTTGGGGTTAGAGTTTTCCCCTTAGAAATGAATGGAGAGTCCCCACAAAGATGTAATTACAAACCTGTGTGTGTGTGTGTGTGTGTGTGTATTCACTAATCTTCCCTCAGTAGCTGTCCAATAGTTATTTTTGGGACAGAGTTGGTGTTTTACTCAAATTTGTTCACATTTACAATTTAACCACCATCTCTCAAAATTATATTCATGTCATCCTTGAATAAATCAGCCATGTTGCTCATTTCTGTTGGTGGGACTGTTGGCTTCTATAGGCTGTGGTGGGACTGTAGGCCTCAGTTGGCTGTCGGTGGGACTGTAGGCCTCAGTTGGCTGTCGGTGGGACTGTAGGACTCTGTTGACTGTCGGTGGGACTGTAGG
>JAOYFF010000081.1:1652447-1678161 GCA_025773925.1 Cryptomyrus ogoouensis
GAGAGTAGTTACATCCACACTGGGCCGTTGAGCAAAGCCCTTAATCCCCAAACAATCTTCTGAGGTGCTTGATGGACTGTTGACACTTGTCTGAAAAATGACTCGCTGGGATATCAAGAAGAAAAAAAAAAAATTCCGTTGTACCTGTACAAATGGCAAATATGGTGTTTTCTGGTGGCTCATGGGGTGAAGCTTTGTGTGCACACAGTGTGTTTAGAAATGCCTGCTTTTTCACTGTGTGCGTATCAGAAACTCAGAGCCTGGAATGTGGGAGGTCCCACAGGCTGCGGTCACATGGTGCGCATCAGACTTTATTTATACACAGTGAGTGTGTTTCTCTGTATGCTCAGCTGATTGGTCCGCCTGTCACACGCTGCCCGGGTGCGGCGGTAGTGCGGGGCGCAGTCTGGCCAAGCCTCCAGCAGGGGGCAGTCAATCTAACAGGCTATTTGTTGGCTGGTGTATGTCTGTTGGGGGGCTGGGTCACATGGCGCCACAGTTAAATCCGTGGCTGGTACGCAGGGTAGTTTAATTAAGGATACAGACTAATAACTAACCTGTTGCTGAAACGTTTTGTAGCTCCTGCTGTGGCCCTTTTTAAATGTGGATGAAATTGTTGCCAGGGATGGAAAAGAACGGCATGAACATGTTTTTGCGTTTGTGTGTGTGTGCATGTGCCAGGACGCAACCCGGTAGTGTCGAAGGGCACGCACGTCATCGTCCCATTGGTGGAGGACCTGGAAGGTGGCCAATGGGAGGCGAAAATCGTGGAGCAGAGCAGCTCCAGGGTCCTGCTGTCCGTCAACTCGTCGCCCAAAGCTGCAATCGGCCGCTACCAGCTCACGGTGGCCACACAGTGCCCACAGGGCACATCCACGCACGAGCCGGGCAGTGACATCTACATGCTGTTCAACCCCTGGTGTCAAGGTACAAGTCAGAGTCGCGCAGGCAGCACTGCCATTTGTCTCAGCACCCTGTCACTGCCCCGCTCACCAATGATGTCATCTTTATCTCAGCACCCTGTCACTGCCCCGCCCACCAATGATGTCATCTTTATCTCAGCACCCTGTCACTGCCCCGCCCACCAATGATGTCATCTTTATCTCAGCACCCTGTCACTGCCCCGCTCACCAATGATGTCATCTTTATCGCCGCACTCAGAGAAATGCTCGACACATTTGATCATTACGGCGTTGAAGTTTATGTCCCGTTCTCCGCATCTCCTCTGCATCCTTTAAACGTGGCACATAGCATGACTCGCTCCAGTAAAACACCTTTCCATAGGATGGCATTTAAAAAGAATCGCATGCTAATATGGCAGCAAACTAGTGTGCAAATGAGTGAGCAGTAAACAAACCCGTGACTGGGTTAGGGTCAGTGCCCGTCCATATTCCTTTTAATCTTCTTCAGTCAACCCTCCCTTTCCCCACACACCACCCCCTCGACCCCCCCACCCCGCACACACACAGACCTGTACTCATATCTTTGTGGGACTTTCCATTCATTTCTATGGGAAAAACTCTAATCCCAACATGACGACCTTAACCCCTACCCAGCCCTAACCTTAACCGTAAGTAACCAAACAAAATACGAGACTTTAATTTTTTAAATTTCAGTCAAAGATTTTTTTAAAATAGAGTTTCTTCTTGGGTGAACTGAAAAAATGGTCCCCACAATGTAAAAATAACAGGATTTATATACCTAACCCACAGACACAGACACACACACCCTTTCATGGCATTTCTCCGATAATCGCATCCATGTGTTAGAGGGAAAGAAAACAGATGGTGGTCTTATGGGAAACGCCTTCCCAGTTCAGGGGGATTCTGGGTGTCAGCCAAAGCCACGCCCAGCCCAGGGTCAGGGCAGATGATGTCACACAATAGAAATGCCTTCCCTGAAATTACCAGAGACCCACAGTGACCTTAAGTGCCCTCTAACCCTTCCTACACTTTTATGAATCTTATGCGTAGTGTTTCCCAGTCATGCTACAGAATAAATCCACTGGACCTCACAGACCTGTATTAGTTGTTTTTATAAGATGTTCCAAAAAAACAATTAAAAAAATGTTCACATTAACATCCCATGTTTTTTTCCAGGTACTCTGAGGGTTCAAAATGTACTTGTATAACTTTTCATTAAAGGTGTATTTTTAAAGCATGAATTTATATTGGACAGGGGTTGTATTGACATTTTGGGGACACGCCCGTTTTGTTGTGACTACATGGCTGAACGTGTGTCAGAAGAGACGTCTCTGATTGTTCTTTTCTTATTTCTTAGACGACACTGTGTACATGGACGATGACAGCGAGAGGACAGAATACGTCCTGAGGGACACGGGAAGGATCTATTATGGCACGGAGAATCAGATTGGGGCGCGGACATGGAACTTCGGGCAGGTGCGGGAAGAGAGGGAACAGGGCTGGCGGGGGGGCAAAGATTGAGAGAAAATGAAAGATGGAATCCTGATCCACTTACCCTTTCCTTCCAGTTCAGCGAAGGAATCCTACAGGCGTGTCTCTTCCTTCTGGACAAGAGTGAAACGCCGTCGGCCGGTCGTGGAGACCCTGTCAATGTAGTGAGGGTCATATCCGCCATGGTGAGCCTCCCGTTCCTTCTTTATTTGCGGAGGTCACAGTCGCTAATGTCAGTCAGGTGTCTCCAATCGTCCATTACCTGAGATGTCCATCCACTGCTGTACCTTTTTCCACCATTAAGGTAGAGAGCAATGTGATCCATCTAATTCTGCGTTCTCTTTCACTCTCTCCCTATGTCTCAGATCAATTCCCTTGATGACCGTGGGGTCCTTGTGGGCAATTGGTCGGGGAACTATGTGGGCGGGACTTCCCCTACAGCGTGGAGCGGCAGTGTGGACATCCTGAGGAAGTACCACTCTGAAAACGGAACGCCCGTCAAGTACGGACAGTGCTGGGTCTTCTCAGGGGTCACCACCACAGGTGAAATAACCTTTAATGCTTTTGTCTTAGCAAAAAGGTTTAATCAGTTTTCAAGTTTTATTGTCACATGTGTTCCATGGATCACAATGAAACTCTTTTGCTTATAGCTGCTGGGAGCCAATAGTGGTTTAGGACAAACAGCAGTGCAGTACAAGACAGCAGGACAAACAGCAGTGCAGTACAAGACAGCGCAGGACAAACAGCAGTGCAGGACAAGACAGTGCAGGACAAGACAGTGCAGGACAAACAGCAGTGCAGGACAAGACAGTGCAGGATAAGACAGTGCAGGACAAACAGCAGTGCAGAGTTGCCCTCTGCTTTGTATGTGGAGTTTGCATGTTCTCCCCGTGTCATGCAGGTGTCTGCACACAGTATGAAGACATGCAGTTGGCACCTCTGAATTACTCATAGTGTGTGACTGAGTGTATGTGTGTGTGTTGCTTTATATGGACCGGCATCCCATGCAGGTTGCACCTTGTGCCCTGTCCCGCCTGGCATAGACTCCAGACCCCTATGACTCTGAGCAGGATAAACCAATGAGGGATTAATGATGCTGCATAGTTAGAAGGATTAAAATTACATTGTTGGCTTAACCTGAAAATTAAATGATGTGTTTATTTTTTTACAGCCAAAGTGTTTTTCATTCCATGTACACTGTTTGTGGTCCTGAATTAATGACTCACATATATCATCTCAGATGTCACGCAGCCATTTCTAATTTAGCCACTTTGCTCCATTGTAGCTCTCTGGTCCCATTCTGGTTTCCCTGGAAGCAGTTAGCAGAGTGGTTAAAGAAGCCTTGAGAAATGTTATCAACTTGAATTAGTACGATAAACCCATTGGCTAAATAAATGGGTTGAGTTTTAAGTCGTTCGGCATTACAGTTGGAGTAAATTTTAAAAATGCAACGTTCCTATTTGCCTAATTGATTCTACTACAACTTCTAGACTAAACTCCTATCTCATAAATGATTGCATATACCTATTGCACACTTAAGCATAACCTTTCCGGAGCACCCAGGGCGTGACAGTAAAGGGGAGATTTGTTATTGCAGCTGGCGTTTATACAACTGACACAAAGGAATTTACTGACTTGAGTCTTTTCAGACAAGAAATATTTCTGCACTGATATCTCGCTTAGGCGAGCGCATTTCTCTCAGCCAGTTTGCACACACACGTGAGGAATGCGAATGGCCCCTTGACCGCCGCTGCCTGTGCTCTCTCTCGCTCAGTGCTCAGGTGCCTCGGCATTCCCACTCGCAGCGTCACCAACTTCCAGTCTGCACACGACACGGACGTCTCCCTGACAACAGATGTTTATTTTGATGAGAACATGGAGCCCATGAATGACCTCAACACAGACTCTATCTGGTGAGGGTTACATCACTTTGATGATCATTCCGACAGTGAGATTGTTATATCTGAATATTCCACTAATTCACCATTATGAAGGAGATATACCCCTTAACTATATAAATGCTGATAATTAAGGATTTTCATTGTAGTAAGACCATGATTTTAAAAAAATACTTGTTCCAAGAACTTTGCCATGAGGAACCCCTTTTGTCACTTGTTCCCTTTATAACATTACTTTCTTTATAGACCTGTTTCTCTCTCTGTGGCTTTAGGAACTTCCATGTGTGGAATGACTGCTGGATGGCCCGTCCAGACCTGCCCCCAGGGATGGGAGGCTGGCAGGCTGTGGACGCCACCCCACAGGAGACCAGCCAGGGCATTTTCTGCTGCGGCCCAGCTTCTGTGACTGCCATACGCACCGGGCAGGTCTACCTTAAACACGACACGCCCTTCGTGTTTGCTGAGGTACTCTCACTTTTATAACCTCTTTTCTACAGCTTGGGCTTAGCTTGTGCTTCTCTATGATTTTCACATGCATCCAATACTCTCTATTTCTGTTCTACTAAGTCTCAGCTTCTATCACCTCAACCTCCAGCTTCTATCACCTCTACAGTCATATCAGTCTGATTACACTGCCTGAGTTTGTACCACATATCTACCCCTCTCTTACCTCTGTCATTCTTCTTCTGCATGTTCTCAGTCATGTCCAGTTCCGCTAAAACTGTCTTCTTCTCCCTGGGTGTCCCAGGTGAACAGCGACAAAATCTACTGGCAGAGGAACCTGAATGGGACGTTCAGTCAGGTCTACATTGAGAAGAAGAAGGTGGGACACTGCATCAGCACCAAGGCGGTGGGCTCTGACGAGCGAATGGACATCACCCATCTCTACAAGTATCCAGAGGGTAAGTGGAGGGTGGGCTTCTCTGTAGGCTTCACAGTGTTTTGGTGTGGGCGGGGCTTATGCCCCAACTCAATGGCATCTTCCCCATCAGACACAGAAGAAGAGCGCATCGCCGTGGAGACCGCCAGTCGCTACGGCAGCAGGCCTGAGGTTTACGCCATGGCCTCAGCAGAGGACGTGAGCATCGAGGTCACGATGGACGGCGAAGGTCCCCGCATGGGGAATGATGCACAGCTGACCATCATTCTGCACAATAACAGCGCACATCCCCGCCGTACCACCCTTCACAGCCAGGTGGCGGTAATGTACTACACTGGAGTACTCAAGGGCACCGTCAAGAAAGAGAAGCTTCCCGTTGAGCTCATGCCCAATGAAGGTAAAGAAAAGCACACAAGTATCTCAGTGGTTCTATATGGCAATATATGCATGTGTCTATATATATTTATATATGCAGGACTGTAATGACTGTCACCTTCAGTGATTTATGTAATGCTGTTGAGCTTCTATTTGTGGTGCTCTGGTAGCTCAGCAAGTAAAGTACTGTTACGACTGTGCAAAAATTGTAGGTTCAAATCCCAGGGAATGCACATAAATTGTAACCTTTCCCTAAAAGTTTGAGATAAATCCAAACATAAATTGCGTGTTATGTGAATACTTCGGTTTAATGATTCTTTGGCTGCTGACGGAGATTCCTTGGGCATTATGGCTCCCCATTCTCAGTGTGGCCCCCCGCCCAGCGTGTGGGAGGGCCCCGTATGAGAGGGCTATCGAGCACTGTTTCCCAGTCGGGTTCTCGGGGCCCCCAAAACAGTCCATACTTTTGCAAAAACGTGGACTGTTTGGCAGGGAGCTGGGAGGAAGCGAAAACATGGACCGACTGTGGGTCCCTGAGGACCGGATTGGGAAACACAACTATAGAGGAGAGGGCCGTACCACCTTCATTAAAACTGTGCGTCTTCGAAGTCAAATGACCTGTTTCTTAGACGCTCGGGTGCCCCACGGTTTCCGCCTCTTTTCATCTAAAATCACATAATTTAATTTAGAGTATACTTCTATTCAAAGCATCATACATTTTGAGAAAGCAAGGTCAGTCAGTCCCTGGAGCGATTCGGGGTTAAGGGTCTTGCTCAGTGGCTCGACGGTGAAATCAGCAACCTTCCCATGACAGGCACAGTGTCCTAAACCGCCGAGTCACATGTTCTCTTTTCTGAGGCTGAAACGCCTTATTTGGTCCTGCTTCAGAGTGACATCCTTCACCCGTTCCCTCAGTGACAGACCGCTCTGAGTGCAGTGCCAGCCATCTGGGGTACATTCCTAGAGACCGATAATAACGTCTCTCCTCCCACCCCCTCCCAGAGAAGACCATCCAGTGGACGCTGCCCTACCAGCACTACCAGGATCACCTGGTGGACCATGCGGCTCTGATGCTGACATTATCGGGTCGCGTCAATGAGACCCAGCAGGTTCTAGCTACGCAGTACAACTTCCGACTCCGGACCCCGGACCTCACAATTACGGTGAGACATTGAGAGCAAAAACCAGGTCGTTCATTCAGTCACCAGTAGGACAACCACAGCGAATCACAGACGGATGCAGATAAGATAGTTCTTGGTATGCGTTGAATAATCATACAGTATAGTTTAATCAAATCGTACGAAAAAGACATATGCCCAGGATAAGTGTTAGAAGTTGGATAGATGTAATGAAAGATGGAATAAAAGAGGATGGATACATGTAAGGATAGATGGATGGATGGATGGATAGATGGGTAGATGGATGGAGTAATGATTACTTAAATGTTATTATCTTATATAGATCTATGGCCGTTTGTCTGTAGAAAAATATCCCCCAAACCCTCCAGGGAGGAGAGTTCCAAACTGTGACATGGTGTACTTTGTCACTACAGCCTATAGGGGACGCTGTTGTTGGCAAAGAGATGGAGGCCAAAATCTCCTTCACCAACCCCCTGCCACGCACACTGAAGAGTGTGGTGTTCCGGGTGGAGGGTCTGGGCCTGCAGAACATCCGGGAGATCGCCGTGGGGTGAGATGCCACCGCCGTGTCTGTCTCCCTTGACCCTTGACCCTTGACCCTCCCTTCCCGTGGTTCCCCCGTAGGCTCCTCGGTGCTGATGTAGCCCAGTGTTCCTTTTTCCAAATCTAAAAATATTGCTTACAGATGTACCCTTTCATGTAGCTAACATACAGGAATTTAGGGTTAATAACCTAGAGATTCGTCTTTTGAAATAAACACGCATGCAGCATGGTGAACACAGGAAGGTGAAATGACTCGCTGTCACTCCTCAGGGACGTGGGTGCCCACTCGAAAGTCACGCTGACGGAGCTCTTCGTCCCCACCCTGCCGGGGCCCCGGAAGCTGGTGGCTTCGCTCGACTGCCGGCAGCTGACGCAGGTGCACGGCGTGGCCGACATCGTGGTCCAGGAGATGTGAAGGTTGCTGTCCAAACAGCATGACATCATCCCCCACCTCCCTGCCCTGCCTTTTCCATCTGAGTCTTTCAGTAACGGGCTGTACTGTGGCATCATGGGAAATGTCACTAAACCAAACGGTGTTACCTCCCTGCTATGGTCCCATACCAGGGTAACATGGAGTATTTTGTTCCAATCTTCTGTAACCATGCAGCTGAAAATGTAGACAATTTTCTACTAATCTAAACGAAACTACAATTTGCTCAAAATCAACAGAGATCTGGCACAAAGAAAGCACACATCCACGGGATTGGTAAAATACATGTATAAATCTTCAGTATTTTTTGGCATCCTGGCTGTTGATCAGTTTAACATTTTAAATCAGCATTGTGCTACTGTGATATTTCTGTTAGCCACTTTTGCGGTGGAGTCCTTATTTTCCCACAAATCCTTGGTGCTGTGAAAATCCGACGGTGATCTAAACAATGACAAACGTCTCCCTGGAAACCCTGTGAAATGCCGAATTACATGGCGCACTGTGACCCACGCTGTAGGGACCCAAAGAGAAGATGCTAATTGTGTGAAACCAGGACGTGTGCTACATGGCACAGATTCCACCCAGAATAAACATGAATGGTAGCGTATAAAATTGAAGAATGTATCTGTGACTCCGGCATAAGTGGTTAAGCACTAGTTTGGTGCCATTGCAGCAGTCTGGAATGTCAGAAACTGACTGTGACTTCAGAATGTTTACAATAATAGATGCAATTTAATGTAGCAGATTCACAACAAAAGCTGTACAAAGACAGTTGTACTTATACTCAGTTTTAGCATTATGATTACTGTTATAGCACATACAATTTGCTTGTACTGTCAAAACATTGGTGTTTTTGTGACAGAAGAGAATGACTCATCCCTGCATCTGTATCTTTTGTATTATCATTTATAGTGTAATTTTTCAAATTTGGCTTCATTTACCTAGATGACTTTTGTGCTCTTTAAATCAATGCGATTTGTGACGTCAGTATTTTTCACCCGAACATCACTTGCTGTCACTACAGGATCTGAGTCAACTGTGACTGTGAATCGCGCATGCACCAGCGTTGAAAGCCAAGTACAAAAGCAATTAAAAACAATTCGAACTGAAAAGTAACTAAAAGCAAGCAAAATACAAATATATATATATATGTCCAGTTCCTGTGAGGGGCTTTGCCAGTACAGCCAATTTAAGGTAATCATCCATTTTATGAAAATATTTGCAAATACATGAGATGGTCCTTAACTATAACTGGTAAGGGTGCAGGTTTGGCAGGTGGTCTAAAGGTGGTCCTTTACTACTTGAATAGTTTATTGTGTTAATGGTTTAACACGGTTGACTCAGATCGGCAGCGCATGCGCGACTCAAATCCTTTAGTGACAGGATATCAGGATGTCATGCGCCTCTGCCATGTGATTCCGGCTGTTTTTGAAGTTTCTGCTCTATGTGATAAGAGTAGCCCTGCACTGTATAACTTGCGATTTTCACCACAGTATTATCGTTTAACTGTATTTACGTCCGATTATTTTGTAACATTATATAAAGTATATATACAAGATTGAAAGCGATATTTTTATGGGTATCATGTATGTAAATAAATTACAAATATATGACTTGCTGGGGGATTTTGGGGGGATTTCGTAGTTCTGCCACGCCTCAGTGTAAGCTGTTTTGTAATGAAAGTGAATGTCTGTCTTTTTAAGCCTGTTATCTTAAGTTCCCTATGATGAAAACGGCCCTTTGCTCATTTCACTGGCCTCCCTACCCACGTTAACCACATATTTTCCCACGCTGGTCTGCCCTCTTGATCTTGTGGCTGGCTTGCATCAGAACCTGTCGTTCTCCTTGTAAAGTGCTGGAAGATCCAGCATGGCCAGTGTAGTTTCTGTAAAATCAGTTGGCAGTCTCTTTTGCTGGGAATAAATTGTATTTGCTGTCATTTATATTTCCATTTTTGTATACCGATTTTTTTTTTTTTTGTGATGTGAAGAGAATATATTCAATCTCACCACCAGATGGCAGGTTTGGGCTCGTTTGTGAGTTTGTCCCACCCACCTTTTCCTAATCATTGTTTACGTCCCTCGTTCCCCCTTTCTGAATATCTGCCCCATCCTAATTAATTCCTCTGATCATGAAAACAAAAATCCAAAAGTACTGTTAATTAATACTGCATTGGAATGTTAACAGCAGCTGCTCCGCGGCTCAGTATGAATCAGCGCGACCAACATGGTGACGTTTAAGCTCGACGCTCTCCTGCTATCTGCCTGGCAACAGGGTCAGCGTGACACACGGACAATGCATCTCTGCATGCTGAACGGGCTCATGCAAGCGCAAGGAACACTTAAGTTAAAATTTAGTCCATACATCCATCTTCCAGTTACTAATCCAATGCAGCACTACCTGCTGCCCCCCCCACACACACACATTAACAATAATTAATTTTTCAAACTATCTGACAGTATTAGAACAACATCAGTTTATTTGTCAGTTTATCCAATTTCCCGAGTCATCCATGAGGTGACCCCAGGAGTCACAAAGGACACACCCTACACTGGGAGCCAGTCCATCTGGCAGTCAGCCTACAACCAGCCTACACCCTATCCCAGGATGCACTGGGAACACTTTGGGGAGGGCGAGCCTGCCTGACTCGAAGGCAGTCCGTCAAGGCAGCTGTGATTGTCAAGCTTTAAGTCCAACCCAAATATTTGTAAGAGGACAGACAAAGAGGCTTTGTTATTTCTTATGAAATGGAAGCATTTTCAATCAATCGGCCCTGTAACAGCAGGTCTGAACCTTGCGTGACTGAGGCCGATAGCTGGCATCTTCTGTGGCGATGAGCTGAGAGATAGAGACAGAGAGAGAGAGAGACAGAGAGAGAGAGACAGAGAGAGACAGCCCACAAACACCACCTCAAATAACCTCCCAACACCCTTGTTTGGGGTCTTACGGTCCCCCTAAATCTCAATCATTCTTCCCCCAAGGGACACCCCGAGGAAAGCAACTGCCATAGTAATAACAATACTTACAATAAAACTACAGCTCTTACCAAGACCAGGATGGTACAATATATATAGCACTGATGTATAAATAACACTAAGTACCAGTTTTGGTTGCAGATGATCGGTCCGTCGAGGCCCCTGCCTTCGACTGCCACCCAATCTCTGCAGGGTGTCTGGGCTCAGCCTTAGAGTGAGGGTGAGGAGCTCAGACATTTGGGAGGGGCTCAAAGCAGAGCCGCTGCTCCTCCGCATCGAAAGGAGCCAGTTGAGGTGATTCGGGCATCTATCTAGGATTCCTCCTGGACGGCTCCCTGGGGAGGCGTTTCGGGGATGTCCAACGGGGAGGAGGCCCCGGGGCAGACCCATGACACGCGGGACAGATTACATCACTCAGCTGTCCTGGGAATGCCTTGGTATCCCCCAGAAGAGCTGGAGGACGTGGTTAGTGAGAGGGAGGTCTGGGCATCCCTGCTTAGACTGCTGTCCCTGTGACCAAACCCCAGATAAGTGGAGGATACTGGATGGGTGGGTGGACGTAAGTACGACTTATTGCAGGGATAACAGGGAATCACATTTTGGGTTTGTTATAGAGATTAACACATAACCACACTCATTGTAAAATGTGTGTTTGTTTTTACTCATCTCTCAATTTACAGTTTTTCCTCAATTGCTGTGGAGCATTTTTCAAATGACAGTTCAAATTTGCAAGACATCGAGTGCAATCCCCACACCAAAATGTCACTTCTCCACAGACGAACGTCATTTCTCATTGCTTCACATATATTTCCAAATGTTTCATGGTTTTTCTCGATTGCTTTGGCACATTTCGTGAAACATACTTAACATTCTCAAGACTACACAGGCATTTCTCAAAATAGCACAACACTATGGTTTAGCTGCAAAAGCCTGTAACTTACTCAAAACAATTAACTCATGTCTCAAAGGCAAATAATTCCACCAATGAATTAGTCAGCGCCACCAAAATGAAAAGTACAGTCAGTGTCGTTTTAACCAACAGAGTCAAAATGCTTAGATATATTGGTAGAATGTCTGATCATTGTTTTGGGTATGCTATAATACTGTAAATAGTATAGTATAGTATAGTATAGTATAGTATAGTATTGTATAGTATAGTATAGTATAGTATAGTAATATAGTAGTATAACTATGACTTGTAGCTAAATATCCAGTGGGAAATACAGAATACAGATTCTGTCTGGGGCTGATATAACCATTGATATACTAGGGGGAACATCGGCATTTAAAGTAATACAGTTTTTCTCGATTGCTTTGAAGCATTTCTCAAATGACAATTAATCAAAATGACTTAAATATATATTCCATAAACTGCAGCGATACAGCATTGTTGTGTTTTTGGTTCCGCCACTACATGGTTTGTTGTCATTTCAAGTCAAGTCAAGTTCTTTGTTGTCATCTCATCCACATACAGAGTACAGAATACAGGAGGCAAGACAGTGCAGCAAACTGACACCACAGCAGTATGACGCAGTACTGGACCAGTAGCAGTCATTTTGATGTCTTTGTATTACCATTTTGCTGTGTTATACAGTGCTGTGTGGCATTCTTGTTTGCTATTGTACTGTGTCTTGAGATCTGAAGCTGTTACATGTGCATGCGAGTGCTTCCTCTTGCCAGCGAACTTTACATCTTGTAATATAGAGCCGTGGAGTGTTGAAACTGGTATCTCTGACATGAATATGTAACGAAAAATGATCAGTCAGTGACAATGAGAAAGTGGGAGCCGACTGTCATTCAGAATCGTGGAGCTCAGGAGCAGACTGACACTGACATACTGACAGTATATGTAAACACATCTAAACCTCTCTGTGTTCACTGCATGGTTATATCAGCCCCAGACAACATCTGTATCCTGTATTTCCTAATGAATATGTAGCTACAAGTTATAGTGCTACAGTATTTACAGTATTTGAGCATTCCCAAAACAATGATCAGACATCCTAAACAATATCTAAGCATTTTGACTCTCATGGTTAAAACGATGCTGATTGTACTGCATTTTGGCGGCACTGACTAGTTCATTGGTGGAATGACTTGCCTTTGAGACATGAGTTTATTGTTTTGGGTAAGTTACAGGCTTTTGCAGCTAAACCACAGTGCTTCTCCTGCATGCACGAACTGTTTTGAGTAATGCTCTTATAGTCCTGAGAATGTTAAGTATGTCTCATGCATACCGCGTGCCAAAGCAATCGAGGAAAACTGTAAACTTCAATGGGTTCTTCATGGTGTTCAGGCGCGTGACTACATCGATCGGTAGGAGCTTCGTTTGTGGTGTGCAGTAACACAGGTCTGGATTGGAAGGTGACATTGGCAATACTGCTGAAAGGGAAAAGAGTGCGTATATTTCAGATATTTTACTAAAACCGAGCGTGCGAATATATTTTAAACAACTTTCAAACTTAATAGTAGTCCTAGATGCTTAGCAGGGTCTAACTGTCGAAGGTTTGAACTTTCTACAGTGTAACACTCTTGCGTTAGTTCTCTGTGCTTGGCCAAACCGTGGCATATTTGTAAGACTTTATCAGCTTTACGGCACTTTATAGGTAATTGCTGGAGATAAATACGCGCACCTACACGGTTCTCTATCTGACCGTCCCTGTATTTCACTAGCTTTTCCTCCACTAAACTGATTCGCATACTTAGGATTTGAAATTTCATTTTCTTACCAACTCAAGGTAAACATGTAGCCAATCTATGTCAAGAAAGAATTTTAAAAAGATAAGTGGGGTGTAAAAGGCTGAAGCAATATGCTATGCTTACAAAAATATATTTGTGTCATTGGGAAGACGAAGAGCTGTCAGTAAAATATTTTGCAGCATTCGGCTTATTAGGAAACAATCTACCTCTTGACTGAAAAAAAAAACACGATTAATACAATAATAAGAATTTCTGAAAACATCCGGCCCTGCAGAGGGCGCCGCGCAGTAATTTGCCTTCTTCTAACAGACCTGATTTCTGTGGTTGAACGCGCACGTTCGTCGCAGATAGTTTCAAAGATGGCGAATAAACGGCGTGGGGACGCTGGTGTTCGAAAAAGAAAATCAGAAAGCAAAAAGATGACAGAACATTTACAGTTAGGCGTTGATTCGAGCGACGACGAAGCCCCAGACCAAGTGACGTTTGAGGATTCAAAAGCGGTTGCTCTTCGAAGTATGAAAGAAGCTATCGACAGCGCCAGAAGGTGCACAGTGAACCAGTGATGCCTTAGAAACCCTGCTTACATGTTGAAGAAGATTCACTATTTGAAGGTGAAGGTCTTAACTAAACTGTTTATCTCTGTACAGAGATAAGGAATTGCTGAAGGAAAAGCGGAGGAGGAAACAGCAGCTGTTTGAGGAGCAGAAGGTACGGATTTGTATTCCGTCTTAGACGTTCAGTTTTACTTATGTATGCTTGTGGTTAAAGACATTTTTACTTATTATTTTCATTATTTTTGATGCCTGTAGAAAAGAAGACGTCTTCCCGATGAAATTCTAGAGGAAATTGATTCGGCTTCCTCGAAGTAAATGTCTACCTCGATGGCATAACATCAACAATGTTTGTAATAAACTGAAACGAAATGTTTTTAAAACCGTTTTGTCTTTTAGAAATCCAGAGGGACCGAAAGCAAAAGGTATGTCTAGCTGTAGAATAATTTGGTTTTTATAATGATATTAGTTCAGAATTTGCCACAGAACGCCCCCCCCCTCCCCCGACATTAAAGCGCTGTGACATCATTTAAGCCGGGCATTACTTTATAAACCTCACAAGCAAATGAATAATAACAAAAAATGTTCCATTTTGCCAACTGTCCACTTAGAGACAGGTGTGTGATAAATTTAAAGAGTTTAGAGCATGTGACAGGAATCTCCTTTCACTCCAGATAGTGAAGAGGTGAGTAAGGAGGAGGAGGAAGGGTCTGACAGTCAGGAGGAAGAGGAGCATGAGATGACGACAGTGACATCGGGGAAGAAGAAAAAGAAAAGAATCAAGAAACGGAGGTGGGGAAAATGTGCTGAATAGAAAATGCTTTAACGGAAAAATGAGCTTGTAGTATCGGCACATAGTATGCTTGTTCTGCATAAACAGTTGTTGATGAGTCCATTGTTCTGAATTCAGTAGACAGAGTAGCTATTATTCTTTAATTATCTGTGGTGCATGTTCATGTACCAGAAGAAGTACATAACCTGACATTGCTCTAGTAACAATGAAACGTGGATGTATTATGGGTAAAATTGTCATTTTGAAAAATAGTGGTAATTTTATCTGGCTTTCGAATTATGCCCAGTTATACTGACGTGTTAAATGGAAGACGACCTGTTGAGTTTGCCCCGGGTTGCTATGCAGGACTGTAATGCTTGGTTTGGTGCACGTATTTATTTCCAGGGTTTTTTTTCTCTTGGCAGAATAAAGGGGGGGTACGCTGTGATGAGACTACAGGATCAGCCAGTCACCAGCAAGCAGCAGCAGAGAGCGGCCGAGTTCCTGCAGTCCCGTCTGTACAGCCCCCAGTCCAACCGGGCCCCTGGTGAGGAAACCGTGGCGGCACAGCACACGTATAGGGACACGCACACGCACAGACGTGCAGGCAGCTCCTAGCGGTAGATCCTCACGACAGGCCTGTTGCCAAGGAATCAATCTTTGCTCTAAGGTGACTTGCAGCAGGTGCATTGTTAATCATTAAATGGCAGCGAGTGTGTTGTCATCTGCTCGACTGCTCGTTAACAAGTAATGATGTAAAGACAAATATGTGCAGGTTTAAAGGGTGGGGGGGGGGGTGTTCCTGAAATAGTCTGGTTATAAACACCAGAAAGGCCCGATGTCAGCTGATGACGAAACGGCAAAGCTGGGGGATGAATCATCGCTTATATGTGGCTGCTGGTCACATGATCTCCCGCTTCCTCCTCAGTGAATCACTTCCTGTCGCTGGAAAACAAACGGGCCCAGAACAAAAGTGCTGCCGTGGTGTTTGTGTCCAAGCAGTGGGGTGAGTTTGCTTCTGGTTGGAGCTGGGGGAAGGGCAGTCAAGCAGGCGGTTGTTTTAAACTGTGCTAAATGCTGTCACAATCCTTTGCCTTTCTAAAGTGTGTAAGTTCGACGGGCAGTAATTATTATCTCTAATTATGCTAAATAAAAAATTAAATACTAATGATATGTAGTAAATTCGGCTCTTAACTGAATGGGTAAAGCAAACGCAGCAGACCAAGAATTTACTTTTTTTTTTTTTAGCAGGCTCTTATCCAAAGCAACATACTTTTTTTTGTGAGAAGGCAGGGTCAATTGGGGTTAAGGGCCTCACTCGGGCCCAACAGTGACATCACTCAGGGGCCCAACAGTGACATCACTCTGCCACCCCAGGGATTTGAGCTACTGACCTTCTGATCTCCAGCACAGTGTCCTAATCTGCTAGATCACACTGCCCCCTTTTCAAAGCTCTGATTACATTGTCTGGTCGGGGGGGGGGGTGCCTGTATTATGTGCATCTAAGATCTTTGTGCTCCTCTCAGGTGAGAATCAGAAGACAAAGGCAGCGAACTTCAAGAAGCGGTGGCTCCACAAACGAGGGATGGAGGCCAGCTGACGGGGGGTGGCCTGGCCAGGGTGCTGCCGCCCTGGAGATGGAGAGAGAAGCTGCTGGACTTCAGTCTCCCGCATCACATGTCTGCTGGGGCACACATTTCCTGAGGAGAGGGAGGGCGGGAGCGTTTTAGCGATTCCCTGGTTCTTTGAAGTGAAAATCCCAGAAGGGGAAGACATCCAAGGAGGACTTAAATCAGCTCTCAGGATCTGATTCATTTTTGTGTTTTTGGTCAGGGAAAGCTTTGTTTATTGGGCATTTTTTTCCAGATTAATTGTAATGCCAGTTCAGTTGAAGTCACATAGCCAAAACCAAGCCCAACCCTGAAACAATTGTGACAGCATTGTTATATGTATACTGAAAATTTGCAGAATAAACACAGATAAACTGCTTTTTATATATTATTTTTTAATAGTATGTATATTCATCTGTATTGGGAGCTTTTCCTGATTGGTTGCTGGATGGATGCGATTAATCAGAATGAGCTGTATGTTTCCATCCACATCTCAGTTGTCCTGGTCTAGGTCACAGTGGGCCAGTGGCCTATCCCAGGTGGCACACTGTCTACTGCAGGGCACATTCACCCTCATGCAGCATGAACAGCTGGAGATGCCAGTTAGCTTGCCTTTGAACTTTAAACTGACTGACAGGAAGAAAACATGTTTGTGTGACTGTTGTATGTGTGGCTTTGATGTGGATGAAGCTGGCATGAGGTATGAGGTCACACACAAAGAACTCTTACAGGGGAGGGGTTGTGTTGTTTTTTTACATTACATATTTAGTAGATGCTTTTGTCCAACATGACATAATTTGTGAGAAAGAGTCCCCTGGAGCAATTGGGGGGGGGGAGATAAGGACTATGCTGAAGGGCCCAATGGTGAAATTACCCTGCTGATGCTGGGATTTGAACCAGCAACCTTCCAGTCATAGAAACAGCATCCTAACTCATTCAGCCACACTGCCCCAGTTAGGTGGTACACCTGTCATTACTCTCCATGGCAGACACACTATAGCATCTCTGAGGACCATCTGCTGACAAATCAGAGCCAAAGGCAGCAGCCTCACTGTAAGCGTGTGAAGTTACAGACTGACACTGAAATGACCCTCAGAGTGAACTTTAATGGGTAATTAATCAGTCATACAGTTTCATTCTCACATGAGAAGCAAATATTTACCACGGCATTTAGAAAAATACAGGATGCACACAGTTAAGACTGCTCCGTCTTAGGTATTTGGTTTTTATTGTAAATGTCATGTTACCACAGTGTTATTGACAATACTGTTTTTTATTTATTTCTCTTCCATTTTTCCCCTCTCTGCAACACCACGGTGCAGAACGCATAAAGTTCGCCTAACCTGGATCCGAAAAGCAAATCGAAGTAAACTAAAACGAAAAGTACTGGTTTGAACTGGATCGGGGGGGGGGGTGCGTGAGGTGGGAAATGAAAAGGCAACTTGGCTCCTGAGTGCTTGGTGGTTGCAGGATATGCGTTGCCAGTAATATACAACTCAGTGAAAGGGGGCAGGTGACATTCACACCAGCGTCACTTGTGCTGACCCAAAGGTGTTGCGGTGGGGGGGGAATGGAGGGGACGAGGAGAGGGAGAGGGGGTTTGTCAAATAAAATTGACCACAGAACCCAATAACGGCATATCACACTAAGTGTCCGTACAAATATCCACCACAAAAGATGCTTTATTCTATATTAAAAGGTTTTTTTTGTCGTTTTTTTTTTTGGTTTTCTTACTTTTGGTAGCTAAATATTTTAAACTTTTTTTTTTGTTGATATAATTCCATTAAGTTTTTAAATATATATTTATATATATACACAGGCTAACACACATACCGTGCGTGACGTACATGTGAATGATACTAGAAAACGACGGCTCTCTGAACACCATGTGACTGTCAGGGATGTAGAGTATCGGGACTTTTATTAGTCTGGTGTCGACCGCGCTGGTTTTCAAACCGAGAACAGGTACACTGTATATGCAAGTTAGGCAAATAATAATTATAACAACAATAATCATCTTCGTCATTTGCACCATGCCTTGTAAACTAGGAAACCAAAGTTAACTGACAATCAGAGCCTGTCCCCGCTAAGGAAGTAATAAAAAAAATAATCTAAGGAACAAAGACGAGTTTGTATTTCCTCTGGCTAGTTGACGCCCTGTGCAGAGGGGTGTGGCCTGGGCAGGGGAAGGGGGCGGAGCCAGCTTGCATAGCTAGTGCAGGTAGTCATCCACAGAGGCGAAGGCGCAGGAGCCGATGCCTGAGCGGGCCATGATGGACAGGCACTGGGAGGCCTGACCCACTGCCTGGGCCAGGGGGGGCTGCTTCGGCAGGTTGTGGGTCTCTGTGGGGGGGGGGGACAGGAGAAACATGACTCTGAAAAGCGGTGGTGGGTGGGATTTACTGCCCTCTCAGTGGTGGCCCATGCACAGCAACCCCGCCCACACATCAACCCCGCCCACAGCTAGACCGAAGACCCAGCACCCAGACGAGACCAGGCATACCTCTTGGGTCCAACTATATACAAAGGCAGGGTCCTACCTAATATTGCACTGTTGAGGGTAGAACAGACGGGCTCCCTCTGTATGGCGTCCAGCTGGTAGCCCACCGGGCTGTTCCAGGGGTCCGAGTAAGCTAGCAGGCTGAACGCATCCTGCCGAGAGACAGCACACGCGCCCTCAACCCCGCGCTCCGACTGCCACTCACAATGCTGCCTTCTTATAAACATGCATCTCCAGCAAAAACAGGGGGCACTATTAGAGAAGTTTAGTGAATAGAGAACCAAGGCCTATATTTCAGTATATTCATTCACACCCAGAGCAGACAGACGTCACTTCCTCCTCCCCAAATGGTTATTATAATGAACCCATCCACTTCTGGGACGCAATGAAAACCCTGCTTTGCCTCATAGCGGGCAGCTGGCCATCCTAGCGTCAGCATTGTATGGACCAGAAACAACGGTAAAATTAACTTGCAGTGTGTCTGAATGCAGTAGCATGTGGCTGCCTGCAGAGGGCGCTGAAAGCTCCTGTTATGGATAATGAGCACACAGGCCTGCTGGAGGCTGCTACTTCATGGTCATCTAGGCCCAATTCCAGGTTTTGAAGCGGTGTTCAGGCCCTGGGGGGGAGGATCAGACGTACCTTCAGCATCTTCTTGTTGGCCGCGTTCTTGCCGCACTCACGCCGGAGGTTCTCGCTCATGCTCTGCAGCTCGCGGCCGAACTGGATCATTCGCTCGATGGCTGCCTGACTGCCGCCACACAGCTGCCGCCTGGGCAGGGTGGGGTCCACATCTGCACGGACACGGACACACAGAGGGTCAACGCCGGACCCAGAGACGGCGCTCCGGCAGCCACCCAAGCCTCCACTGAACCCAACATGGACCAAAAGGCAGCTCTGGCTTGTTTTAGAATACAGCCGGTGACAGTGTGGCAGATTGGCCACTAGAGGGAGCCCCACTGTACCCATGTCGTTATCGCAGTCCTCCAGCTCGACGTTGTGCTTGGAGCTGCCGTTCAGGAAGCCGTTGGAGGTCGCCTCCGACACGCCGTTGCTATAGTGGTCCACCTCCATGTCCATGTCATTGCTGCAGCCCACACAAGCAGCTCCGGGTCATTCACGTGAAGCTCCGCCCCCACATAATTAGCATACCCATTTTAATACACCCTATTGGTTCGCAGAGACTCCTCCCCCCTACCCACCCGGTACAGGTGCCGCCATGCTGACTCCGCGTGCTGTTGATGTTGTTGAGCTCGGCGTTGGACAGGGTAGGGGGCGACTGCTTGTGGCTATGGGACTGGGGGTGGGGCTTAGGAGGCACCACCCCATTACTGCAGCTGCTGTCGAAACCTGGGGAGGGGAAGAGACTCAGGGACTTACGAAAGGGGGGAGGGGGGGGGAGGGAGTTATCGCCTGGAATACACAAACCGCCCCGAGATGGGCTGTACCACTCTGATAAACTGAGAGGGGGGGATACAGATATAGCATGCAGAAACTGTCCGTCCTCCCCTTCCCATAGACAAATGGCAGGCCCTGTGTTGTATATATGGCGTAATCGAATGCTTCCTCCAGCAAGCAGCGTGCCACTGCGACAGCGACTGGCTCAGGCCAGATTCGGTGCATTAATGGAAAGACTGGCCTACAAACAGCACAGCAGACCAGCATAATAAATCGCGGAGGGGGGGAGCAGTTTTATTACGCCCAAAACACGGCCCGCTAACATTGATTCCGACATCCATTTTAATCTCATTTTCGCTGACTGGGAAGACTGAGAGACTGAGCTGAAAGTGGGGGTGATGATTGTCCTGTGGCAGGTCTGCACATTGCTAGAGAGCAGCGGCCGTTCTCCTACCTGATAGGTAGGAGTGGGAGCTGCTGGCTTTGGTGGGTGAGGCCAGGCTGTGGATGTTGGGCCCGTGGCTGGGGCTCAGGCTGGGGCTGCCGAAGAGCCGGGGGCTGCCGGGGTAGCTGTCCTGGGACTTGGGGCTGCGGCCGCCCAGGCAGCGCACCTCACTGTCCGTGCCGTTCACCATCTCTATGAACTGCCGCACCCTGTGAAGGGAAACGGCCACGTTACCTGATCCCGCGCTCAGGGATCAATTAGCCATGCCTGTGGTGAATGCCTTCTGGGAGACGGTATACTGAAACTCCAGCGGATGTCAAGTCCGGCAAGGACCGGGCCAATAAGAGCGAGGGAAATGACCGGCTGAGTTTAAGCAGGTTATAATCAACAGAACGTCTCATTTTATGAGACTGAGATTTGGAAATGGGCAGCCAGCCCTGCACGCCCACTGCCGGCCCAGGGGCCTGGGCGGGACAGACGCTTACTTGAGCATGAAGAGAAGATTGGGATTCCTCTCCAGGAGGCTGGGGTACAGTTGCTGTGTCGTCTCGATGGCTTCGCCCATCCGCCCTGACAGCACCAGCTTCTGAATCTCTGCGGGGCAGAAGGCGGGGGGGGCACAGGGTGACCGTGTTATAGAGGGTGGGCACAAAGGAGGGGCACTAGGCTCGCATGCTGTGCAGGAACCCTCTCGTCTTAAGTTAATTTCATTTTGATTGGTAGACAGTCTGGGTCCTGTCAGTCTGGGTTTGGGTCCCTGTTTTAAATACATTCTCAGTGAAAATGCATTCTGCTGCTAGGGGCCAACGATGACATCGGAAGTAATGGCTGTGTTACTGGATCCCGCGCTGTAGGATTGATACGCGACGCCTGTATGACCTATGCATGGTCTCTCAAACAAATACAAGCGGACATTGGATCTAAGATCAGACTGGGACTCACTCTGCCTGTTCTTGATGGAGGCGAGCTCCTCGTGCACTGTCTGGTCCGTGGAACGTGCGAACGCTTCCGCTGTGGCACAGTAACCGTGGTGGACCAAGTACGAAGCTACCATCCTGCCGGAGGGGAGGGGAGCAGAGCAGAGGGTCACTGGGGCCACAAAGCAGCATCTCAAGTACACGGTGTGCCCCACTCCCGGCAGTGCCGGACCCCAGGCCCGCCCAAGACTCACTTCTGGATCATGGACTGCCACTCGCCCTCGCGCTCCCTGATGGGGAACCTGCCGATCAGCATCTGGATCTTGGTCCTCCACTCGCGCATGTAGTCCTCGATGTCGAAGACGAACGGGTGCTGGCCGAAGTTGGCGTCCACCACCTCGCCGGGCGTCTGCAGGCCCACTGTGGGGTAGAGGTTCGGCTGGGGGGGGCAGACACAGGGCGGCATGAGACTAAGACAAACCGCGTTATAGACTCTCCCAAAAGTGGCATAAGTGCTAAAATCTCATCTCAGCACCAATGACGAGCATCGCAACATCATAAACATCCTGTAAATAGGTTTCTAAAAGACAGGGGGGCGTAAGGGGGGGGTAGTTAGGAGGATTCCGAGGACCCCTGAGGGACAGGGAGTCCCTCAGATTTGTGACATATCTGCATTGGTCTGGGTTGGCGGATATGCTTTCATGGGGGGGCCAAAATCTCTAACAGCACCCCTGCTTAAAAAGTAATAATTATTAAAAATCTGCTTAACAGAGCAAGGTGTGCCTCAGCACTGAATTCTTGCAGAAACCATTGAATATTTTCCCATTAAAGGTCTATGGGTTCATATTTTCAGTGAATCCGCAGACGAGAATCTTCGCTACCAACAGGGTAGCATACAGCTTTACCTGTAGTACAGAGCATTCCCATGTAAAGTCACAATGAATACCACACAGGTCAAAAATCTTTACTAGGAAGACAAACACATCCCAGTGAAGACGATCGTCCATTTTTACTCACCGGTAAATCAGTAAAAGCAATACCTGGAAAGCCAAAGGTGAGAACAACTTCAGTACATGTTAGACATCATATTAAGCCATAAACCGACCATCACGGCAAAAACGAGACTGAACGCACCATAATGAACACATGACAGCCCGGTTTCCATAGCGATACATCGGTAAACATCCCAGAGAAGTAGCCCACAAACATTCCAGCTTCTGGGAAACCCTCCCAAACACACAAAATTTTGAGAGCCACTCTCACTGAGGAGTGGTTCACCGACACTATCATCACAGGGTAACTGGCCTGCTTTCTGGGATTAGCCAGATCGGACTTAACGGGACACCCCCTTAACGAGATTCTCATCAGTGGCTTGATCTGACAGATTTACTTCAGTAAGCATAGTTTTAAATGTTTTTATGAGGCCATAGATGTCCTCGTTTGAACCTGCAGGCGTGTGTCTTTGTGCCGTCCTACCTAAACTGTGGCCGTTCTTGGTGTAGAAGCAGGTGTTATTGATCAGGTTGACGCAGCAGCCGATGACGTCGCCCGTGGTGAACGTGGGCCCATACGGCTGCCCCGTGCCCGAGGAGCAGAAGGAATGGCCGTCGTCGCCGTGGTAACCATATGAGTGTTTATCCCAACCTGAAGAAGCGGAAGGAGGGCCATCAAAACTACATTTCTCAATTAGGCACTGGACAATCTCTTACGACTGCAACAAGGACGGTAAAACCAATCACGCTGATACAAGCAACATACAGCTTAACACTACCTCACATTGACCTATTCACAACCTACTGTGCATTAACAGGCACTTCAGAGCTTGGATTAGCATGTTGGCTCACTGAAGGCGTGGTGTCCTCACAGGCTAGGAGGGAGCCATCACAGAAACATCACAGTGACCACATTTCCAAACAGAAACTTGGCACAGTGAGTGCTGTACAATCTATCACCTGATGTAGACTGTAGTCTACAATAGGGACAATAGTACAAAACATGAAGGGTAAAAAAGAAGAAAAAAAAACACAGCAAGTGAGCAAATATGGAAACGACAACGTCTCCCCAAGCTGAATGGTCCGTAACCAGAAAGGCAGAGCAGGCCTGAGCGCTGCCGCTACCAGGAATCACCGACTCTCTCTCGACTCTCAATCTGCAACCAGGCTACAGCTTCACCTTTCCCAAACAATAGGTTTGTCCACTGCTGGCCTCCGTAGCCTTGTGGTCTGGGGCCTTTTGGTGGCGGGGTCATGTGACTCCCTCATCCCCTACAACCTCTCCTCTATCCTGTCCTTTACTTACTGTACTAGATTTACCCTGGTGAAACTTCCTTGATGTCCGTTAGCGATTTCGGCAACACCCGCCACACGCCCATTGCAAGTCAGAACCACCCCCCTGGGGTGAATTGGAGGTAGTTTGGTTACTCATTTACTGGCAGCGAGGTGCCCATGACACAGTCTAAACCGCTCACCCCAGCCCAGGAACCTGGCAAGACCATCGCTTTACCTGCAAGCGCCATCCTATGGCCTGTAACCTGCATCACACACAGGCTGGTTAGTTGGTTGGTTATCTTCTAAATGAGGTTCTCCATACATCCCAAGTTTAACACCACATGGGTGGCAAAACACGTAGGGTATGAAATGCACAAAGGCAATCGGGGAATCAAAACAAACATAGGAAAAGAAAGCTCCGCCCCACAAGACAGAAGCCACACCCCATTGGACAAAAGGTCCACTCAAAACTAGAGCCAAGGATTAACATAACTGAATATTATTTTTCAGGCAGTTTGACAAACACCCCATCCTCTACAGTAGGCCCTCCCTGTACCCAGAATGCCATGAAAGTGAGGCTGACCACTCACGCCGGCCACACACAGCCCCACGGGACCCCGGCACGCTGCACCTCACCTGGGAGTCTGTTCATGTTGACGCCTTGGGCGGAGAGACCGATTCCCATGTACCTGAAAAAGCGGCAGCAGAAAGTGATGAGGAGAAAAACGACAGACTTTGTCCCTTGGACGCCTTCAGGAGGACACACTCGAGAAAACACTTTTCCTCTTCCTCCATGAGGGGACACACTACCACCAGCTATACTTACAGCTTCAGGTCGCTCACACACCTTTAGTTAAACTTTTACCTCTACTTAATGCTCATGAATTACCAGTTCGATGTGAAACATATTATAGAGTGGTTGTGAGTAAGGGAGGGCTGGATCCACATTTTTTCCAGTTCCAGTCCAATTCCAATAATAGATTCCAGTGTTTTTACTGTAACATTTTAATAAAATATATACATTTACTATATTTTTTTAATCATATTTTTGAACTAGTAAATACAAATGAAAAAAAAGCATGCCAAAACAATCTTTAGGCTACGAAAATCATACATAACGCACTGTATTACCTTGTTTGTTCATTGAGTTAAGCGTTTTTGAGGCATTTGCTGTTCAATCTGAATATCTTCCAGGAGAGTATACGCAAGCAACGAATGCTTTAAATGCCCCACAATTTTTGTCACACTAGCAACAGTGGCACTTACACTTCATTACGATAGCAGGTCTTTGTGTATCACAAGCTGTAGCGAGTGCGTAGAACAGCCCAAGCTAGCGACTCCCAAATCATCCACTGCTTTTTCCGTGTTTCTCGCATCGTCTCGCACAACTGCGTGCACTTCGTTTAGTGGGATTTTCCACTAAACACTACTTCCACCTCTCAAAGCTTTGTTTTTACAAAGACTTCAAATCGCTTTGCTAGTAGTTGTTGTTAAAAGCGTAAAATACTTCCCGATTGTCACCCTCTTATCTAAGTGTTCATACGCTCCTCGTACTGCAAAAGGTATGCGCATGACGTCACAGCAGCCGGTTGTCACTGTGCTCACACCCACTGAGTGGCAAAAAAAAGTGACATTTTCAATGTTCAGCTTAATAATTGCAAAAAACATCTAAAACGAGAAAGAGCTGTTGTGCGATTGATTGGATTGATTTAACAAGAAATAGCAGCCATCTTTTTACAGACTTCTGGAAACTGAATAAGTAAGTATGGGAGGTGCATTGGTGGCGATCAGTCTAGTAGCTACGGTTTGTGCCATGTTAACCGGACCCCTGGTACGCCCCAATCTTCAGAAACGTTAACCGGGCCCCTGGTACGCCCCAATCTTCAGAAACGTTAACCGG
>JAOYFF010000081.1:1682020-1703765 GCA_025773925.1 Cryptomyrus ogoouensis
TGTGGCTCATCAGAAGCCAAGTGGGACAGAAAACCTACTGGATAGTAGTTCTCCAGGACCGGAGTTGGAGACCCCTGCCCTACCCAAACACAGCCCGGAAACCGGGAAGTGCCCACGATACCTACTCAACACAGCAAACACAGAAACGCTCATATGGGCGACGTACAGCAGTTCTGCACCGTCGCTATTCAGGAATACAGTCTTCGTCACTTTAACTTCTCCTTCAGTCTCACACTTCATAAATAATCCCCAAAATGCAATGAGAGTACCAACAAAGAATTAACAGCTAAAAATGCATCACTGGAGTCATAAACACAATCATAAAAAAGTAATGGGCATGATGATGTACATTACAAAACAATTACAGGACTAAACAAAATATTAAGGGTCCTGGGGGAAGATTTAAGAGCAATGATGGTTGGAACCTGAACCCGGGAATTAAAAAAAACAAGGCATGTTTTTCTCAAGCCTGATACAGGTCAGCTACATGGATTTTGTCCCACTGCCCGTGGACCATATCACAGAGCAGTGTTTCTCAACACGGTCCTCGGGGACCCCCAGAAGGTCCGTGTTTTTGCTCCTTCCCAGCTCAAGCCAGACAGTCCACGGGGAGGGAACAAAAACACAGACTGTCTGGGGGTCCCCGAGGACCGGTTTGAGAAACACTATCATAGTGTCAGTGAGGCCACCGCCATAATTAAGGATAGAGCCCTTCCTCATCGGGGTCACAGCGCACCCGACAACAAGGCAGACAAGAGCACACGAGTGCCTGGACAAAGGAAAGGGCTGCGCGGTTAAAAATGGAACGAGGACGGGGATAATGAAAGATCCCTTCCCTGAAGGGTCTGAGGTTAAATTCCCCAAACGGTCTAGGTCTGCCTTTGCCAGAGGCAAAGGACCAACCACACCAGAGACCGTTGGCAGCCATTTGCAAACCTGTTTTTCTTTTAGCGTAACTCTCTTCAGTTACTATGCAGACTGAACACGGAATGTCATATTTACTGCATTTTAGGTATCAAAAACCACCATTTTCCCCCACAATAGCCATAAAAATAAAACATCTTTATATATTTTATACATTTGAAATTTGGTCCTAATTTCTCATAATATACCATCATATAAATGTTTCAGTACACATATTTCATAGGCCATGCATCGATGTCTTAGCCACAAAAGGACTTACTCATCACTGTCACTTGCTATAATTGAATTGAAAACCAGTTTAACTTGCTGAAAGGTGACACAGCTGTATGTGTGGACAATCCAAGGCAGAGCTCAAAAGACTCCAACAAAGACTAAGAAAAAGATGCATGGTTAGGCACAACCAAAAGCCAAACGCGTGTTTAAAGCGATCACAGCAGCACCATCCCTATTCTTAGACATCACGTTTCTGGAGAGGGAGGCCCAATTTCTGTTTTCGCTGCAACAGGAAAAAAAGCCCCCTTTTTGCTGGGTTCCTCTGTCAGGGCTGTGTGTAGGACTTAAACCTCTCTGCTTCCTGTTATTACAAGGCCTAGCCTGTGTGTGTGGCCCTGTCCTGTTCTTTGTTAGGGTGTCACACACAGACACACTACAGGCGTCTTTGGGGGTCACTGGGGCCATTCTGGAAACACCTTAACGGGGTATGGGGGCTGTATCCCCACCCCGGGTGATTTATTTACCCTGACATCAGGCGCCCCCGTCAAGGCAGCCATCTCCTATTCAGTTCTCCTATTCAGTTTCCCAAACCTGGTGTCCCCAAAATACGTTTTTAACCGCAGGGGCTGGGCTGAATAACAAGCGGGGGCATTAAAGGGCTCCGTGGGCGCAGCCGGGACGCGGGTTCGTCGCCCGGCGGCCGGACTGCGGCACCGCAGCGGCGGAGGGACGGATGGACGCCGACGGCAGCGGACTGACCGCACGCAGCCTTTTGTTGTTATGCTGCCACAATAGCCTGCTAGCTAGAGAGCTAAGCAGCTAGCCGACACGTCCGGAGGCCGGCGCTACCCAACACGGCTAAAACACTCAATAATAAACACGAAGACAGTTCATCCACCTTGAAGCGAGCGTTTAACTAAGCCATATTCCCCATAAAATTAATTTTAAAAGCACTTTTATCTACCCACAGTGCTAGCTGTCAGCTATCGGGCTAGCCAAGTATGCGGCAACAAAATGCTCGCGATTTAATCTCGGTAATCAATTAAATATAGCAACGTGCCAAGGTTTAACGTTAAATATAAAGGCGAAATTGGCCGAAATATTCGGTTATGGACAGGCAGCCGCCTAGGGGACCCCGGGCAGCCTTGCTGACCAGGCGAGCTCGCTGGATTATCTTAGCTTAGCTTCATTTAGCCGGAACATTTTGTACCAAACGACCCAATGCCAGCTTAGCAGCAGCTAGCTAAAATAATTAATATTAAGCGGAATTTAAATTAATACGACAAGCAGGGCACCACTGGCGTTATTCTCGTGTTTAAATCCGGGATTCAAAAATTACAAATATACACACATACGTTATGGTGGCTAACGAGCTAGTTCTTCAAACGTAGAGGCCGCGCCATAGCGGCATTTAAAGTATGTTTATTAAAATTCATAAAACGGCCTGTTTTGTTTGTTAGCCGTAATGAGAGGTGTTTGTGATGGCGGTGTCAGACTGTCGCTGCTTGGTTTGTGACTGAAGGGCTCGTTAGCTGGCCGGCCGGCGGCTAGCATGAGCGGCTAGCCAGCAGCCCCGCGTCCCTGCGCCGTACCTTTATAATGCACTCGGAGGTTGTTCTGAGACAAGCCGATGTAACTGAACTTGTCCTTGGGGCTCCACGAGCGGGGCAGCGGGGTCTCTTGTTCATTTACGGCCGGGTAGAGTCGCCGGAGACGCTGGCTGAGCTCTTTTTCCTGTTCGCTGAGAGTCGAGTCTCCGTGAACCACGACCGACATCAGAAACCCACAGCCCGAGGACTGCCCGGACATGGCGATCGGACGTTCAGCTATCTATTAAAATATAACCTACAAGCAAACGGCCAGCTAGCTCACCAAGCTAGCTCCGATAAAAACTTCTAGAGCTGGCCCGCCCGCAAACGAATTAAGCGCTGCGACGTTTGCTTGCAAGCTAATCAAACGTAAGAAGACGGTTTATTCTCTCTAAAAGCAAACAATCTGACAGATAAAATTAAAACCAGACATGAGCGGCTAGCTCGTTAGGTCTTTTGTTTGTTGTCAGTGCATGATCCACAGTTCTGATTGGAGAGGAGAAGCCCCAGTCAAAGTAAAAACACACTTATTCCCCCAGAGCGGAATCCGTGCACAGACAGAACCAATCAATGCCCGAACTTCTCCTGTTTCCACTTCTTATTCTTCGTCTTCCTCGCCTCTCTTTGCGCATCAGATTACCGCACCGCAGCTCGGCTGTCACGCTGCTGCCCCCTACAGTGCCGACAGGGCACGCCTGATTTAACGCGCCTCACTGAGAATATTTACCCGACTGCGTATAGGCAGCGGGGCCAGCTATAGATTAAGATAACTGTTTATCAAATTATAAACGAATTGCACTGTCGAGATGTGAATGTTCATAAGTTATTGAAATTTTAATATAGGAATATGCTGCATATAACATTTATCTGTCTTCCAGTTGCTTATCCAGAACAGGGCAGTTCCTGGATTCTGCTTCTTAAGGCCTAAATGCACAAACATGCATTTTGAGCAGTTTAGAGTCTAAATTTGCATCATTAGATTTCTGGAGGATATCAGAGTACCCATATCTAAACACCACACACACAGAGCAGAAGTGGAATAATAGTTATTAGTAATGTTGATTCACTGTAAATGAAAACCTGCATCTTGCTAAATAAAGAATTTCTATGTTAAGGGTGACCCATTCTTTTCCAGATCAGTGATATTCACCGTGCCCCAGTTACATTATCTCAGCTGTGACACGCAATTCACAGCTTCAGTGTAATTAGATTGTGCAGAAGGTATTGCTCAACAAATTAATATGCAAATCAGACAATTTATATACAAATCTGTCAAGAAATATATGGAAAAATATCCACACTAGTGTGTAACTACTGCTAAAAAAACACAAACATCCTTCTGGTTGTTTAGAGTACATTTAAAAAAAAATCTTTTAAATGGAGTACTGTGGGTGATGCATCGATCAGCGCTGATGTTTCCAGATGTTTTATTTTACTTCTTGTTGGGCTTTTCCAGCCATGTTGTGTACATGCAGCAGGAGAAGTGGATCCAGCCAGCCTGTACTCAAATCATTGCTGCCTGTCTCAGCTTGTTGAATCTCTGTCTGGGTACCTTTTTGTTGGTGTAAATAACCCTACATCCCCTTGACTGTGCAGCATGGATATCTGTCCAATACCTGAAAGACTTTGAAGATTCTGAATCTCTCAGTATCTTGGTTCTTTCTTTAGTGGAAACTAGGTTAAATCAAACAAAACAATCCACAATTAAATTCAGCTCTAATTTTGCCTGTCGAACATATTTGAATACAGTCTGATGGCAGACCTCTACAGAGTAATTATTACGATGTGTTCCCCCCCCCCCCAGTCTCTTTTTTAATAGACATATAGCTTTACAAATCTATCATTCATACGAAGAACTTTTTTCTAAAGATAGGGGACGTCATTTACTCTGTAACATGTTAGGCGTTCAGCTTCAGATCTACAATTGTAAAATAGAAAAAGTTCAAAGAGCATTCAGGCCAAGTCAAATAACCCGCCAGTTGTAATGAAATAATTACCAAGGGCACAAAAATGCCAGATCACACTGAAAACAAACATGGAGGCAATACTTCACTCGTCTGAAAGGTCCTGTGACAAGGTACAGAAGTGCAGCAGGATTATTTTTTATTAATTGTTTTCCAGCTTGATACGGTTCCACCAGCACAGAACAGCAAAAGTGAGAATTAATTCCTGTTTCAATTTCTGAACATTAAATACATAAAACAAACGAAATAATGTGCACATCTTTATAGAAAAGCATTTGGCTCGAAAGTCATTCTTAGAGCTGCAGTTTGTGAACTTAGTTATGCATACGTTGTTAAGATTTACCACATGACTATATTCGGAATTTATGAATTATCATCCAAAGCGAAACAATCTGGAATAGACTGTTATTTATATTGGGCGGTAACTTTCAAGGTGCTTCAGGGAAATGGTAAACTGGTGTAGCGTGTTCGTTTCTTTGAAGTCTCCGCTTAAAAGAGTGTTGCTGGCCTGCGAATGCTATGATGTGTTTATCTGTGTGATGGCAGGAACTGTAATTATAGTTTTTTTTGGAGCAACACTGAAGTGATTGTGCATTTTTAAAACCAGAAAACTGGCACCTGCATTTTCTCATTTATTTAGTGAGAATATGGGGGTCATCTGGGTGGGGTTACAGGTCCTTATTCAAATAGCTGGTAATTCATTGGCTAATTGTACTGGGTCATGACCCCAGAAATGCCGACCCAGGAGAAGCCCTGCTATAGAAGCCAAAGAAAAATTGCTCCAGTAAATATTCCACTGGTATTTCTATGCAAAAATAAATGTAACTGCATTGAAATATACACTATATGGATAAAAGTACCTCTTGACATACCTTTAGGTATTTCATTCAGACCCATTGCCACAGGTGAGTAAAATCAAGCACTTATCCATGCAGTCAGGTTTACAAACATTTGTGAATGAATGGGTTGTTCTAAAGAGCTCAGTGAGTTCAAGCGTGGTACTGTCATAGGATGCCACCTTTGCAATAAATCAGTTTGTGAAATTTATTTTCTGCTAGATATTCCACAGTCAACTGTAGGTGGTATTATTGCAAAGTGGAAGCGTTTAGGAACAACAGAAACTCAGCCATGAAGTAGCAGACCACGTAAAGTAACAGCGTGGTCGCCCAGTGCTGAGGCACAGAGTCCGTAAAAGTCGCCAAAACTCTGTTGACTCAATAACTACAGAGTTCAAAACTTCCTCTGGCATTAACTCCAGCATAAAAACTCTGCACTGGGAGCTTCTTGGATTGGGCTTCCATGGCCGAGCAGCTGCATGCAAGTCTCGCATCATCGAGTGGAGTGCCAAGCATCAGAGAGAGTGCTGTAAAGCACGCCGCCACTGGACTCTGGAACAGCGGAAAGCTGTTCTGTGTAATGATAAATCATGCTTCTCTATCTGCCAGTCTGATGGATGAGTCTGGGTTTGGCGGATGCCAGGAGAACGTTACCTTTGGTGGAGGAGGGATAATGGTATGAAGTTGTTTTTCAGGGGCTGGGCTGGACTCCATAGTTCCAGTGAAGGGAACTCTCAATGCTTCAACATACCAAGACATTTTGGACAATTCTATGCTTCCAACTTTGTGGGAACAGTTTGGGGAAGGCCCTCTTCTGTTCCAGCATGACTGCGCCCCAGTGCACAAACAGAGTCCATAAAGACATGGTTAGGTGAGTTTAATGTGGAACTTGACTGCCCCACATAGAGCCCTGACCTCAACCCCAATCAAACACCTTTGGGATGAATTACAGTGGAGATTGTGAACCAGGGCTCCACGTCCAAAATCAGTGCATGACCCTCACAAATGCTCTTCTGGACGAATGGGAAAAAAATCCAACACACTCCAAAATCTTGGGGAAAGCCTTCCCAGAAGAGTGGGACCAACTCCATATTGATGCCTAATGGATTTACAGTGGGATGTAATGAAAGTTCCTGTAGGTGTAATGGCCAGGTGTCCCAATGCTTTTGTTTATATAATATAACTATCTTGAGGTAAATGTAGAACTTTAGAAGGTCTCACAAATGGATTAATTCATGGCATGAACATTGGGAGCCCTGCATCCTGCAAATCACACAAAAACACAAGTCACATGTCTTTAGTAGGAATTAAATTATTTTTTTTTTTATAATGATACTGGAGCCTTAACTGTTTTTGAACCTAAACTGTGCATCATCAATTCACAATGACAGAGACACTTAAAAAATACTTAACTCGGTGTTGCAGAGAATCAGTCTCAGCCAAGCAAAATGATTACAGGAGGGTAAAGGAATTGAAAGCGTTTCAGACTGGAGAGGAGAACATCAAATTGTATTCGGTAAAAAAAGGTATGCTAGTCGTTTAGGGAGTTATTAAAAACATTTGAAAAATGTGGGGAAAGAACGTCCTATCAGCTATCAGCCAGATAAGGGGAACAGAAGATGGAGGGATGGCTGGATCAGCTGCTGGAAAAAGAACACATGCCCAAAATTTCTCCTTGAAATAAACAGAATTTTAGAGGTGCTTCAAATTATTTTGCATCACATACAATACTGTGCAAAAGTCTTAAGCAATCAAAGAAAATGAGATTAAAATAATCTTCTTGTTGACGTAAAACTGTGGTGTTATGTCTGCTAAAGCGTGTCAGCTTAGCTGTTGCAAAACCTCTCCTAAAATCACCCCAGCATTTGCAGCAAATATCCGATACAGCCACGTCTTTCAGACTTGGATCATTATCCCATCTGGTCTGGTTAATCAATTCTTTACGGAGTCATTTAACATAAGAGATGCGAACAGAAAGATAACACAGGACGAAGGTTACCAAATCACGTCAGTTAATTAATTAATTCATTAATTGAGCCCCGAGGACAAATTTAAGAAATACACGGAATGACTGGGGTGGCCCTGAGGAGAGGTTTGGGAACTGAAGCGGTGTTCATCCAGCCATCCAAGGAAATACGTCTCTTTTTGGAGAACAGAAGAATTTAAGTTTTTTATTGTATTACTGTTAATTTACATATGTTCTAACGTTAATTCATTTTTTCTTCTGTGCAAATACACACTTACATTCTTTGACTGCCTGAGTCTTTTTGCACAGTACCGTACACGCCCGGCAGGCTGAAAAGCAGGCAATCGACGCGCATCATTCAGCGTGCAATGTCTTCTTCTTCTAAACGACATGGTAATATATGCACACCCCGACAAAAGAATTCACTATTTTAATTTATCCTAGTGATCACGGGTAGGACAGTTGGAGTGTGTCACCATAGTTACTGAGGGATGGAGTACCAGGAAAGGTGGGTCTTTAAAAACCACATGTCACCTTCAGATACACAACATACTTCATTTATAGAAGTCCCACAAACCTAAGCACCAGTTCAACAGTAATTACCATCATTTATACGTTTGGGGACAGTTATCTTTCCATCAGACAATCCTGTAACTTTATCAAATATTCAACAATTCAGTAAGAAAGAATATCTTTCGATACCTGTTATCTTTCAATACCTGATATCTTTCAATACCTGTCATTCAGTTTAATTTCATCCTAGTGTGGCACCTTGGCTTAGACATTTTATCTGAATACCTGAAGCGTTTAGCACCAGTCACCTCATATGATGGTCAAAAAGTCATGTTGTTAATTTTTAGGAAAACGTTTTTTTTAACCTATATATTACATTGCATTTTTAGCTCTATATTAAATATGCAGATCCATGAGTTTGCTTCTGTGGGAAAAAAATCCCTAGAGTAAAACTTGAAAATCAATCCAGCCGTACATATGTGGTTATATACTACTGTATTTTCAGAAAACAATGTGCTGGTTTTTTTTTTTTTATCTAACTATTAAACTGTTAAATGGATCAAGGAGCTTAACTGGGTACAGACTGGTGATGTATTCTGCCAGTACAGTAACTAAGCTGATACTGAGATTAAGAAAAAGAGCTTCAAAATTGTTTGACTGTCCACCCGTATGTGTAGAGGGTAGGTAGATGACAGTGTTTTCTTCAAAACTGAGCATAGTTGAACTAAGATATTTTTCATGAGATACGACAGAGCCTAAGAGACCCAATTTTGGTCGTAACCCAATTTTGATAAAATACGCAGTTGCAGTGTTTCACCTTTGTAAGGCAGTATTGTTAACGGCTTTTGACCAGTAGTTCTTGTCATGCTCCCCTGGTCCAATCGGCAAAGGTGTTGTTTTTAAATAATAACAAAAAAAAACCCAGACTTGGCTGGCGCAGGATGCGTTGGATTTGATGTCGGGAAGAATGAGCTTCAACTTGCCTTTGTCTAGCCTCAGAGTAACATGATCATTTTGTTCCAGAAGTTTTGGGAAAATTGCCACTAAGTGTTCTATATAAATCAGATTAAAGATTTATTTTTAGCTAGTCCATGTTCCCCAGGCCTCGACGAAGTGTCAAAATCGTCAAGAGTCGGAATCGAGGTAGCAGTACCCCAAAAAGTATGGTCTCAGATGACATTATGTAACGTCAATCTGCATGAGTAAGCTGGCTACAGAGAGCTGGGTGAGACAGCTGGCCAAATTAATAAACGCAAATAGATTTTATCAAAAGAGGCAGAAATCTGAGTAAAGGGAGTCTCTCTTGTGTTATCATAGAAAGTTCACTCCCAGCTGTAAAAACATCCAGTAGATCCGGACGTGGAGACAATAAGTTAGCAAGTGGACAGACAGGAAGCCTGTGGCTACCTTATGGCTCCCCCTAGGTGGTTCTGGTGGAAATGCAGCGTGAGGCTGGCTCAGGGCTCACCCTAGATACAATACACCGACAGACAGAAGCAAGGCCACGGCAGCCAGACTGACCACTAGAGCGGCGACAAACATCTGCCCTCGCTTGCACCGGTGCTGCTCCGGCTCCGCCTGCAGCACGGAGAGCAGAGCCAGCGAGGAGCCGCTCCCGACCGGCTCGGCATACTGCGGCCCCTGCGCCTCCACCGTCCACCGGAGCACATTCACCCGCTGCTCCATGTCCTCAATCATCTGGTCCACGCGGGCTTTCTCTGCCTCCAGCTCGCCCTGCTCCAGACGGTCCACGCTGGCCGGGGCCTCGTTCAGGTCCGGCTCGGTCAGGCTCAGCGCTCGGGCAGTCACCTTGGCCGTCTCCCCTGCAGAAATCCTCGTTCATGCGAGCTCGTGGGGCACGGCTAAGAGCACCTTAACGGCACACCTCCACATGGCATTAAAGACTTTTATAGAATCGGGCCAAATTCCCAGCTGATGCTTGTCAACACTCATAGATCGCTAAGAATTTGTCAGACGGCAGTGTTGCTAGGGTTACATAAGAAACACCCAAAACGGTGAGGTTTCACCATGGCTACGTATGACTTTATGACGCTAATGAGCAGTGTTGGGCATTCCAGGTCCAGAAGCCACAAATCCAGACCAAGATTTTGTTTCTACCAACCAGTTGAGCATAAAGAGTCACAGTCACAGAATATTCAACTGGTTGGTAGAAGCAAAATCTTGGTCTGGATTTGTGGCTTCTGGACCTGAAACGGCCAACACTGCTAATGAGGAGATTTTATTTCCAAAAAAGCATATTACAAACACACATGAATGAATAAGCTAAATACTGAAGCATCTACAGTTAAAATAACTCAATAATACACAATTATTTACAAAATCAAAGTGGGAAAAATAGCTTGCAATTTTAGGCACCACTTTTATATATGTGAACACAGAATTGTATATTCACTGCAGGGTCATGAAATCGGCGCAGGTGAATCTCTTGACCAGCAAAGCCGGACGGAGCAGAAACATATTGCTTCTGCTCGCCGAGTTGACCTTTAACCTTTAAGTCACCTGACTTACCTTGCATGCCGGTCTGTACCAGAACACCAGTGTTGAAAGACAGAGGGAAGTTCTGTCCCACGCTGAAGACCTTGCACATATCTGCGTGGAACAGCTCCAGGCTGGAGGAGAAGGACACCCACAGTAGCTCCGCCTCCAGCCGCGTGGGCGGGGCCAGGGATGTGTCGCGCAGCCGTGCCGTCAGGAGCCGCCGGCTATCCAGGGCCAGCTGCTGCGCCCGCTCCCGGGTCTGGCGCAGCTCGTGCCGCAGCTGGGCACTGTCCGTGCTGCCACCCACGCAGGAGGACAGCTGGTGGTAGCATGCGACCACCTGAGCCAGGGAAGAGAGAGTAGGGGGGAGCAGGGTAAACGGAAGGAGGGCGATGTCACCCTCCCAGGGTCCCGGGCTCCAGGTCGCGTGTCACACACACACACACACACACACACACACACACTCATTTGTATTATATCTTTACAGGGACCATCCATGCATTTCTATGGGAAAAACCCTAATCCTAACAATGACAACCTGAACCCCTACCCAGCCCTAACCTTAACCATAAGTAACCAAACAGAATACAAGATGTTTGACATTTTTACAGTGCATGTAATCTATATGTTCCTGCATGTGTAGCCACACATCAAAACAGTTTATCCCGCACACAAAGGCCTATAGGATTGGAATATAGCTATGACACGTGACTGCACTCCTGCAGTATAGCAGGACATTGTTCAGTAGTATATAAGTATATAATTAGCCAATCCACACAAGGAGAAATGGATTCCAGAGTCACCATGACAACAGAAATCATTGATATTCTGCTGAGGAAAAATAATCATTAAAATAAATGCAATGGATAGATGTCTCTCATTTCCTCCCTGGGAGTGATACAACAACCTGCTACATCTTTGATTATCTTCTCACTCATACACTGCATGACCAATACAGTAGAGAAACTCAAGCCCACAGACCCAGGTTGCAACAGTAGTGCGCAAAAGGCTCAAACTTACAACCTTCTGGTTATAAGACCTTGCACCTACTACAAACATGATGTGATGTGACCATACCAACCAACCATCCATCCATCCATTTATTTTAGGGGGCAGCGTGTGGCTGTAACCACAAGGTGCACCCCAACAGGTGGCTGCCCTTCACGGACAGCATGCTATACGAAGAGTAAGTTGAGGGAGGTGTAAAAAAAGATTTTCCCCACGGGGACAATAAAGGATCGATTATTATTATCGTATGTCATATCCTTTCAAGTTCCAACCTTAACAACGGCCTTCTGAAGCAAAAGGCCGAACAAGGTCAACATTCCGGCACTTTCTCTGTTATTAGAAAAGCTTCCTGGGAAAAATCCCGCTGCTGGGACTGACCTCATGGTCATGTCCAGGTGTCACACCTTGCATTAAACAGAATATGGCAGAACGATAAGAGCTAAAGCAGCCCATGTTTCCCATAGATATTCTGAAGGACAGCAGTGGAAAGTTCAGGTTGAGAAAGTACAAATCCACACCAAGATTTTGTTTCAACCAACCAGTTGAGTATAAAGAGTCAGTCACAGGGTACTCAACTGGTTGGTTGAATCTTTTTTTTTGTACTTTCTCAACCTGAACTTTCCACTCCATTATGATTATTAAATGGTTTCTGAATTATCAATATTGGTCTGAATATTTAATCGCAGGCCTCTTTGCGACGGTCGCGCAGACGGTACCCAGGGCACGGAGCTGCTTGTTTGTACGTAGAGGGCGACGAGGTAACTGTCGATTATCTGCAGCACATCAGCGCTATTCTTAGACAGGATTCCCGGATTTGCATGACTGATCCGGCAGTAATTACGGGAGCCCCGAGATTCCAGGCGACGGCGCTGGAGCCCGGCTACCCCCCTCATCCAGGAAGTGACCACCTGCGGCCCCTTTCAGAGGAGCCTCTGTGCATAGCGGGACGGGACGTCCTCAGAAGCCAGCCGGCGCTCTCAGCCCTATTCACACAGCCTGCCTCCTGAGAGGGGACCTGCGGAAGGCCGGCTATTATCCTCACAGCAGCCTAGCAACCCAGAATGCACCAGGTGGACTATTGTGCTACTGGGAGGCGGCTCAGGACCTGCAGCAGATCAACACCCAGAATCACAATCGGATGCATATTTCTATGCCAATTCTTCCCCGATTGGCACATATTAAAAAAGCTGATTATATATATTGTATACATGATATAGTTATGTTTTACTATAGATTGTCTGCATTGTTATATGACCCAGGATCAATTCCATGGTATTGTGAGATCGATTCTGGGTTATCAGATAACAGATTCTGTTTGGCCAATCAGCCCAATTCGTTATTACTATTAAATAAAAATGCTGCCTCACTGTGACTCCTGAGGGCTTGGATCGTTAATACTGACCCCACTCCCAGCATGTGTGGATTCGCAGGTTCTCCCTTGCTAGATTTTCCCTGGGTCTCCCCCTACAGCCCAAAATTGTGTAGTCATGGCGACCCTGCATTGCCTGAAGTGTATGACAGTGTCTGTATGTGCTCAGGGATGGCGGAATGCCAGTGATCCTGCAGTCACAACATGCACATATCCATGCTGGAGATGACTAAACTGTATACTTTTCAGATAAACTGGTTAATAAAACAGTAAGGGGGATAGAGGACAGCCTTGACGACAGCCCCGTTGTATCTCAAACGGTTTTGACGTTAGCCCATTTGTCACTATATTTGCATAAGACTTTCCGTAGAGCAGTTTAACCCATTTACAGAAAGACCTGGTTAATTTAATCAGGATTAGAATCATTTACTAATCACCAAGTACTTTACCATACAAGGCATTTACTTTGGCTCTTCCCTGCTCCTCATTAATGAAGGGCTTCTTCCCTGCTTTATGGGTCTTCAGTCCTGCTTCTAGGAGCCTGATATGAACTGTCCTAGCAGTGCACTTCACACCTGCACTTAATGTTTCCCATTCCTTCTGAAGGTCACCTGATGTCATCCTATGATTCATGAGAAACTGTCGGATAAGTTGACGGTCATCTCTCACATTAGAAAGTTGCTTCTGCCCTCTACCTGGCTGGTTTTTGGTCGTTCCCAGTGTCTCCTACTTCACCTTGTCCTTGTTTACTGCTGTCTTACAAACTTTGAGCCTGGAAGCAGCCTGCCTCAGTGTAGCCTCTGCCAGCGGAACCAGGATTAAACCAGGATTTAAAAATGCAGCTTATAAAAAACATAGAGTGGTCTCTTAATTTTTTCCAAGGCTGTATTTATATTTAGTGCCTTCGATTAATGGCATGCAATAGTATAGCTATGACTGGAAAGAGAAAAACTTAACCTTGATGTGCAGAAATTCAAGGTGACTCTTTCGGACAGGGAAGCCGTTTCTGGAGAGCTGGATGTGTTTTTTGGATCGCAATTACGGAGGGTCTGTGCACTGTCCCCGCAGGCGGCCGGTAGCGCTGCCCATCAGCGGGTCGGAACCCAGGGCAGGTGCTTCAGACGCGAACAAGGTGTCCTTTCCGGCCGAGCTACCGGCAGGAGGCCTCTCAGAAGGTTCTGGAATACGTCAGGACTTTGCCACTGGCTTTTGAGGTTTACACATCGAAACCTTTTCCTGCGAGTTACAGGAGAGCTGCCCACACTCTCTGTGGTATGAAAACCAGCATACAGTTCTGCCTGTTCTTACAGCAGGATCATTTAGTGGAATTCTACACACAACTACTTTATCTATCTATATACAAAACTTACTGCTGGGTGCTTTACTGGGATACTAAGCATTTGGATTAGTATTAATTCATATGAGGACTGTTAAAACAAGTCTGAAATAAAATCTGTCCCTCTAACCTTGTTGAGGGTCTCCACAAGAGCCCTGACCTCCTCCAGGAGCTTCTGGGACCCTCCGCCGCCATCGTCAGCCACCTTGCCATCCATGTGGGCCATGGGGGCTCACTCCGGTAGGGGGGGGGGCTCACACCCCCAGCAGCCTTTAGACCTCCAGGGCCAAGCTAACCGGATCAGATGATGATCTTGTTTCTAATGAGGAAACTCCAAACGCTTCGAACATGGATTGTTTTCTGATCTGAGATACGGGTTTGGAAAAAAAAGAAATGTATTGTCGGAATATCCACAGATTCCCAGCTCTGGAGCAGGCGAGGTAATCTCAGTAAGCCCACAGCTCTCAGTGACATGCTGTGACCCATAATGCTAATCCTATTAGCTGGTGCCCAGAGCCTTTCATGCATCCACAGACAGGTCTGGCTTTGCTTGTGTTTAGGTGTGTGTGTGCATGAGTGTGCACGTGTGTGCGTGTCCCTTGCTGTTTTCTGTCTTATCGTGTGAAGATGTTCACACCAAACCCTTAAAAAGATATAGCCTGACATTACAAAAAATTTTGTTGTTTTTTTAAGTAATAACAACTACTTATTTGTTTATGCTTACTTAAAATTACTGATTGTTCCAGATAATTGTTGTACAAGGGAAAGGGAAGGTAACATACTATGTAGCTGAATGACCAGAAACTCGAATGTGCTTACAAGCACAGGATGTTAACCGTAATGCCCCCTGCAGGTAGAAGAGGCATTTGCAGGGGAAAAAATTCTCTACACATCTTATGCACTCACCAGTGACAGATTCCTGTGCTAAATCATTCACAAGGTGTTAAATGACCAGGAAGCCTTTCCCTTCTGCGTCTATCACTGTTCACATGGTCGAACGGTAATCGCCTGTGATATTAATGGCTTGCTTACCTGACCTGACAAGCCACCGTCAAGGCATAAGGTGTCGATCCCAGAGTGCCTTTGATTCAGTTTTTTGCCTGTAAATTGTGCTGTGCAGTTATCTACTACCAAAATCTCTACATAATGGCAGCCTAAGAACACGAAGGAAATTACAGATTACGTGTCTAAGGCACTTTTGAAGTTGTAAGGTTGACATGTGGAGGTTCTCCTCTCGGCACCTGTGCTCCTGGACTGACAGTGAGCTTTGGCTGAGTAGGCGTGGGGGTGATTACCGGTGTACCAACCCTCCCATCTCTCCCTGATCGCCAGCAGGATGGGAGGCTGTCACAGGACTGACACCCCCTGTCCTTCGTCTGATCCAGGTGGGGACCATCAAGGGCACAAGAGATGAAATGCAAGGTGGGGTGAGTAACTCCGTTTAATTAACCGCCCCAATAAACAGACCATGGCATTTAAATCATAAAGTTGCGTCGCCCCAAAAATCAAAATCTCTTGTATGCCGTTGGGGGCCAGGTGAAGTCACCACTGTGGGTGACGCGCTGCGAGGACACGATCGTCCGAGATTCGGGCGGCAGCAGCCTTCAGAGAACAGAGATGCAATTTAGATACAATCAAGAGACTGGGAGTCATATACAGAGACAATATGAGAGAGATGCATAATTAGAAATGACGAAATAAAGAGGATAACTTCAGTCTCAGCTCTCGGCAGAAGAAGTCAGCTACCATATCAAATATTATTCAGATGTGTAAAATATGAATATATACCCAATTTAATGTCTTAATTAAATGTCCACATGACATTAAACAATGAGGAAATACCCAGATAAAAAGTGGGATTAATTTTGTCTGCTCGTACTTGTACCTCATGTAACTATTCTGGGCTTCTCCGTGGTGTCTGACATCCCTGGGGGGGTTTTAATCTTCCTCCCAGGTCTTTTTCTTTGCCGTTACACACCTTTGATAATTAGCTTCCTTCTTACCGCCGCTAACGTCCGTCCCTGATCTGTGATCGGTCCCTAGTGATCGCTGTGCATCCTCTTCCAGCCAGTCGTACGTATTTCACATGCACGCCAAAAGCGCTCCCTCCCGTACGGCGTTTTAGCTGATTGATTTCACTGATTTATGCTCCATTTAAATGATTGTCTCTATTGCTGCATGTCGAAAGAAAATCGCCTGGCCAACTTTCTCTTCCAAAGAGTATCTTTTACCCCCTAAACTGGCCCCACGTTACAAAACATAATTATGTTACGTGGGAAGTTTCATCATAACAACACATCCTTAATAAAAATGATAAAAAAAACAAACAAATGTAGTATCCTTTTACATTAAATATGAAAAAATCCCCACACACTGGTTGCATTCACATTTCCACACACTGGGATGCGATGACAATAGAGTCTTGAAACATTAAAAGACAACACGTGCCTGGAACACGTTACTGTGGCTTCTGTCGGGACGCGACAGTCACGTGAATCTAGTACCAGCTCTGCGCCGTAGCCTCGCACATCCCCGGCGCTGAGCTGCTTGGACATAAATCTTTGAGTAGGTGAATTTTAAATTTCAAAATCTAAGCGTTATGAAGCAATGATTAACCACGGAGAGACAGTGTACGTGTCGTGCTTGCGGCTGTCAGCGGAGCGCTGGAATATGCACCACGGGTATTTCCTGTGTAGCAGCTGGACAACGCCAGCATACTGGCTGCAGTCTCTTTTCAGAGAACTGCCCAAATCTGGGTGACTTCTTCTTAAATAAATGTACCCTGGGCGCCCCGCCCTGCCGCATGTTCTCGCGGCTGCAATATGTCCATAGAGCAACAACAGAGGTATTAATCCTGCAGGAGACGTATGTGTTATTAAGGGAAAAGCTGCCACTCACAGGTCACTGAAGACCTACCTAGGGCGGTTATTATTCACTGATATTTTACTGATAGATCCAGACTTGGCCCCGCCTTTCGCAGACCATGTGACTAGAAATTTCCCCACCCCCTAATTAACGGAACAAACGGGATCTCAAAAAAGGCATAGGCATAAACACCACACTGGTACGGAAGTGGTGCATTTATTCAATGAGTAAACATGTTGTTTATAAATAATATACAGCTTGTATATAAATAATTAAACTAGGAAATGAGCTGTATTTTTACCTGACGTCTCTAAACTGACCTTCCTCAGAAAATTTAAACGAAATAAAAATAAGTTATATAGCCAATGATCCTCCACAGATGTATTCACTCCTAGGAAGACACCGAAGCTTTCTGCCTGCAAACTCCCCCCGGGGTCTTTCCCCGGCTCACTTGATGACCCCCGTCTGGTCTCAGTCAGCACCCACCTCCTAATTTGGAGTAACAGGTTGCCCCCATTTGGCCGAAGACAAGTACAATGACCGAGAAGCCTGCTGAGTAGGTAGAGTAACTTCTAAGGTTAACCAGGACCAGTGAATCCTATGGGCGACATAGGCGGCCGCCTATATATGGCCTCGACCTGCCAGCCAGTATCACTCTGCCTCAGATGGAGATCGCCGGGAATGATGCTCGCCTAGGGCACCACACCGGCTAGGACCGGTACTGAGGTTAATAGACGGTGGATGACAGCGTTTACGGTCATGATCCTCGACGTCATGAACTGTGGCTATTCGCCAGTTTGACTGACATGCTTCGGGACTCGTCAGTGATCTTCATTCCCGAGATTATCGTGTTTTGTGAAGAACTGTCTACCTAACCAGCACCAGCATATTTTATTTCTCTTTGTTTCGCATGTTTAAATGGTATTAATAAAAAATAAAATAAATAAAACATTTTCAAAAGATCTCATTTTTAAGAATGTAAACATTCATGGCAAAAAGTTGATGTTCACCATTTCTTGTCATTGAACTTAGAGGGTAAGAAAATACAGCTGATTAAACGGCTGGAAAGTGCCAACACCGTGCTTAATTATTAACCAGTACAGTGAGATGTTTTAATAAGCAAGGGAAGGGGAAAAAAACGTATTTACAACAATCAGAAACAGCAGTAACATCCCATCCCATCATGCTGGTAAACTCACAGTGATCTCTGTCTTCGTCTGTTCAAATCGCAGGTTTGCAATTGTCTCTGGATTAGTGGGGTGTCATCCACTCTAGTGAATTCCACTGTGATCACAATACAGCCGTTATCATGAAACCACCTGCATCATCGCTTTATAGGAATACATTACACTCACATAATAGTACAAATATAAAAATGTGTATGATATAAGGCACTAGGATGATCGTTTTCTTATTTTTTAAGTTAAGAACAGACAGTTATTCATTCATGAACACCTAATAATGTGAATCAGATCATTTCTGATACTTCTAAGTATCATAAACCACTTGTAAAACAAATTACTTTTCTTACTGAGACTTTTGAACGTCCCAATAGCTCAAGTCCCTAATCTGTAGTAGTTTCTCAAGGACCATTTGAAGGGACCATATCTCCCCTTTTAAGGGACCATATCTCCCCTTTTAAGGGACCATATCTCCCCTATGAAGGGACCATATCTCCCCTTTTAAGGGACCATATCTCCCCTTTTAAGGGACTGTATTCCCCCTTTGAAAGGACCATATCTCCCCTTTTAAGGGACCATATCTCCCCTTTTAAGGGACCATATCTCCCCTTTTAAGGGCATGGGTCATGGCACAAACTGGAATCTGACTATATTCCTTAGTCACTGGGAACACAGCCCAGAAAAGTCATAACACCATATAAACACCATATGGAGCTGATTTCCTCAATGTTCTGATGCATAAATGTCACAGTTATTCTACTGCAGCATTACCAGTTCTCACCATATAGCAACCAGAAATACAGATAGTATTATTAATTTTAATTAGGCCTATTCTTTAACTCGTTTTTTTGTCAAATAATTATACATACCCTAATAGTCCATGTTTTCAGCATTTATAGACAACAAAACACAGTGAAGCGTCTGACTGTGACTCTATAGCTCTTGGCAAAATCACTCCAGGGACTCGTTGTGGGGAAAAGTTGTTCCAGGCTTGTGAGCAAAGTTGTCCTTTGGTTGCTAGGAGGACATGCAGTCCCATAACTCATGGCAGATGCAGCGGCAGAAAGCGTAGACCATGATCGCCACTAGTGTGGCAGGCACCAGGCTGACCAGGAACATACCCATGGGAGTCTTCTGCATGATGAGAAGGTAGACACCCAGAGGAAGGGAGCATAAGTAAACAAAGCCCAGGAGCCACACCAGTGCCTGGGCTAGAAGCTGGCACAGGCTGGTGGTGCAGGTCCACACTGTCCAGCGCTGCGCCATGGAATCCAGGCTGGAAGAGTGGTTGACCCACTCTGCAGGAGTTGTAGAGTTGCAGTCCAACTGAGACCCCACCGGATCCTGGGCGGTCTCCATGATGGTGACGAACAAACAGTTGGAGGAGGAGGAGGAGAGGAAGGAGTCCGCCAGCGAGCCCAGGCGTTGGGGGCTGAGCAGGAGCTTGGTGGAGCGGTCCATGAGGTAATTCTGGCTGCACAGTGCCTCCACCAGGCCGCCGTCGTCGGGAATGCCGCCCGAGGCATCATCGGGCAGGTTGGTGATGTAGCGGCAGAAGGGGCAGACCACCGCGCATGGTGGCCAGTCTCCCAGGTCCAGAAGCTTGGCAAGGCACTTGGCACACAGTCTGTGGTGGCATTTCAGGAGCTTCGGCCGTCGGCAGCCCAGGCTGTAGGGACAGTAGCAGATCTTGCACTCCAGCTCCTCAGAGCCATGGTCTTCTTCCACGTCGTCTGTGGTCTGCTCCATCATCTTATTCTCCACTCAGGCTCGCCTGGACCATCGCCCCTGTTTGGGGGGCTGGCATGGGGGTTTCACCGGGGTCTGTCACTGGGGCTTCCTAGGTCTCAGCAGCATGGGCGGAGCCATTGAGCTCAGGGACAGTCCATGTGGGGGTGTGGTAACCATTCATGCCCTGAGCCAGAGAGGGAGGGAAGAGAAAAGATAACTGTTAACACAGCAGTAAAGAACAAAGCCAGCCCTGTCACAGAGTGGTTGGAATATTCTAGCCCTTTCTCTGCTGCCAGTGAGTTTGCTCCAATTAGCGGATCCCCGTTAGTTTCTGGTGCACGAACAATGGCGTCAGTGCAGACTAATGGCCGACGGATTCGCGCCCGTTGCTGGGCTGCGTTCCCAGGCATTAGATTCATTCATCATGAACTTTTACTGATCAGAATTATCATATTGAACAACTCGTGATACGGACATGAATAAATGATAGCAGTGAGGGCGGCAGGATGGCTCTCAGGTGCCCTGATATATCAGTGAAAGTCCTTGGTATCTGGCCCCTGCGCGCCGTGCAGGAATCGCGCTGGCCACGCCCACTCTGACGCCCTTATTCCCGGAGACGCGGACCTACAGTGTGTGGCTCTGCCACTCCATGCTTATGCTGTTTGTCACCTCGCCTATAACATCGAAGAAGTTGTTCTCTTTTAATATTAGAATTGCAACACGCATTGCACTGTTCCTCTGCATCCCCGCAACACCAACTTCCTGTAAATTAATTAAAACTTCTTGATTAAACATCAAATATGAAATACATAAAAAACATAAATTCATTGAATCATTGTTATGGCGACAGATCCAGTACCTGTGTAATTTCGTAAACTGCTCGAGCAAAAAAACGGACGCGTGCAAAGCCGTAAAACGCAACACATCTTCTTTATCTATAAACGTAAATAAAATCCGTTGACAATATCTTCTTAAACCAAAAAAAAAAAAACAAAAAAAACGAAAGGATTCACATGCTGTATAAAAAGGTCATACCAAAATTATCAATACAGGGGTCTTAATTTAAACATAAATGTTAACTGAATCATAACAAAATCTAAGAAGTACGTATTCACCCTTAAGTATACAAAATAAAATAAATATCAAATTTAGTCATTGCATTCAACTTATATGAAATGCAATTATCAGCTATGGCTCTAACAATCATCAACCATGTTTTGTACCTTGAGCATGAAGTTTTGCAGCCATGTATGCAACAGATTCTGTGTATTAATTACCACGAAATTAAGCATGAAAAATGTTTTAAAACGGGACGAGTTTGCATATTTAGTTATTGAGCGGCACCCAGTGGAACTTGTGGGCATTACACTATGCAGTGCACCCTAGTTCAGAAAGTTGAGACAAGTGGTTCAGTTTGAGCTTCCTGTTTCGTTTATCTCTCATCTCAAATTCATTATTTATAAATCGTTACGTGAATGCTTATATTCCTATTTGAAGAGGACGCTTGTTGAATATTTACATTAATTAACGATGGCACTTTAATCATGTATCATTTTATTTCTTGTAAAGCATAAAAACAGACATTTGTTGGAAAAGTGTTGAACAATGCACTATACTATGTAGAATACAAAAGGTGGCTACACCTTTTCTTGTGGTCACATGTACCCTCCCCTGGCCGCGGTGGCGCAATGACGTCACCGCCCCCCCCCCCCCCCCCCCCCTCCCCGCCGCCAACTCTCTACTCCCCCGGG
>JAOYFF010000081.1:1717905-1730563 GCA_025773925.1 Cryptomyrus ogoouensis
CCCACCGGGTGTTATAAAAAGAACCATGAAAGAAAAAGTTCTTTACCCCATACAGAAGGGGGGTGGGGGGGTTGGTTTCATAGCCCCCCCCCCCCCCCCCGATTGCCCCCAGCTGGATTCAACCGTTTGCAAGGATATGTCAGTGTCAGACACGGAGGTCTCCGAGGTGACGTGGACAGATAATGGCACCTTCAACCTCTCAGAGGGACACACCCCTCAGACGGAAAATTCAGAAGGTCATTCCTAACGCCTTTTTTTGTATTTTTGGCTGTGTTAGTATCTGTCGTATCAGCGGCGTGATGTTTCATTGTACTATATGCAGATGTGTCACATGCCTGGGGCACTGAAGTCCCGATGAATCTAAACATCCCCCTGAAGGATTTTTATTTATCTCAGATGTTTTAACAACCATGCTTCCGCTTGCTATGCCCACCATACTGCTCAGACTGAATGGGGTGCGGGAATTACATGCCAGGCATGACCACCACAATTCCAAATATCACCACAGTCCTAGTCTAGGGCTGAATTTCCCCAAATTTCAATAATATAAGACCCTTGGACAGATCAGGTCTCTGGACTAAGCCCACGAAGCCTTGTAGGAACCATATAACGCTCATTTTCACTGTTCATAATGTTATTTGGGGGATCTAGAATAGATTTACAATTGTTTTTATCATACTGCACATCTCTATTCACCCTGTGTCAGAAGCTCTGTTAGAGCTATAAGCATAACCCTCAATGAGCACAGTGTGCTCTGATTGGTCAGCTCGCCTGATTGGCCAGCTCACCCTACACGTTCCACCCCTGTCTTGCAGTTTGCAGTTATGTTGTGTTATGAGGTGACCTCACCATGTCACAGAAGTAAGGGCTGGCATTCCAATGAGGCGTTTCAGGCAGATTAGAGAAGAATGGTTTCTTTGGTGAGAGTACTCCCTTTAATGTGCACTTTGGGCCATAAGACTTTGCTAAAGGAACGGGAGAAACCGCAGAAGCATAATAGGACCCCTTTAAGATTCAAGCAGTGGCCAATTATATGCTTTCAGTATAATTTAAATATAATATAGTTTAATTTAAGTGCAAAGACTTTTGTTCTGTGTCTCCAACGGGCTGTAGAATTGGACAGACGCAGTGATGTCGACGAGGTCTTCATGGGAGGACTCCCAGAGTTCCCGTCACTGGACAACGGCATGGGGACCAACGGCGACGAAGAGGAGCTCAGCATCGGCCTTCCAAACCCGTCGGGCGAGCCGTCTCAGACGGCGCTGGAGCTGGTGAACCGCATGGCGGGAGACGTGATCGCCGCCACCATCACCGCGGCCATCCAGGAGCGGCTGGAGGGGGTGGCGGGATTGGCGGGGGTGCCCGCGGCCCGGCCCCGGCCCCCGCTGGACTCGGTGGAAGACTCGGACAGCGAGGCCGAGGACTTCGAGCTGCTGGACCAGTCGGAGCTGGAGCAGCTAGAGAGCGAGCCGGAGACTGCAGAGACTCCTGGCACCCCCAACAAGTCGTTCTTGTCGTCCCTTCTGAGGCGCCAGTGAGCGTAGGCCCGGTGGAGAAAGCCTGGTGGTCGGGTGGTAGTGGGATCCTGCAGGCCCCCCACCGCCAGGAGAGGATGGTCCTGCTTCATATCTACCTTTTAGAGCTAAACCATGCTGACTCTCGCCCACAGGGAGTAATCTTTTGGCCAGATGGGACAGCTTTGGTCTGTACTTGGTTGTAGCTGGGAGTGTTTGTGGAGGAGATCATGACTTTGTCACCTGCTATTATCAACCTGTCATGTTGCGTCTGTCTGTTCCTGCCTTGGTATTAGTAGCATTAAGTGGACAGCTGTGTCACAGGTGTGACCTAAGGGCTGTGTGTAAGTGTGTGTGTGTGTGTGTGTGTGTAAGTGTGTGTGTGTGCCCTAACGTTCCAGCAACCCTTAGGATCAAACCATTGGCATTGGTGGTGGATTTTTGACACACACACACACACACACACACACACACACTCCTGGATGCCACCGACAGAGACAGTACCCAACCCTGATGACAAGCCATTCTGTTTGAACGAAACGACAATCAGTTGCTCGTCACTCGGACAACAAACCCCCCCCCCAGTTCAGCATCAGGACCGAATCATCTCTGTTCTCACCGATCTTGGGAATAGTCAGTTAGATCTCGAGTGGTTTTGGTACCTACAAACCACCAAATTATCTTCTGCGCTCCCTTTTCACAAGTTAATTAGGAAAACCTGCTCTTACGGCTGAGGTTTCTGTAGCCCGGGGTTTTCCGTACCCAGCTGGTATCATGAAGACGATGACAGAAGCTCCTCAGTATCTCAGTTTTTACGTCGACGTCCCTCTGTTGCATCCCAAAACCCTACCTGCACCTTATTCATTTATGAAAGCGATGCATTGCATAAGACCCTTACCAAACTAGACCTCTTGTCTTTTAGTAAATTTTATCTATATGGAGTCCCATTTTTGATTGTACAGACCTCAACTGAACTGCTTAGTTTTTAATGAGTGTATTATATCCTACGTAGAATTTGACGGAAATGCTCCTTGCTGTGGTATTTCGTAGAACCGTTCTGTGGATAAAGTAATATTTGAACTTGTAGCACTGGTAATAATGTAACATTGTATGCTTTTTTCTGGCTTTGATTCTCATCACATGAGTATTAGGGCAAGGGGCCTCTGTAGGTTAATGAGACGGTCTGTACGCAAAGACCTGCAGAGAGGTGGAGACACGTGCGATTGGGCACAGTGATCCTTTGCAATCATTGGTCCATGTTAACAGTCAGCAGGGCTACTTAAACGTTGTGATTAAAATACACAGGGGATCCTATCGTTACACCTTCGGAAATGTCATTTATCTAGATGTTGCTCCAATAAAATATCTAGCTACGTAATTGGGTGAAATTTTGCAATGTACTTTAGGTAAAGTCATATATATATATATATGTATACACACACACACACACATACATATATATGAAAATATATATATATACACACACACACACACATATATATATATAGTTATATTCATACACATACGTATATACACATACGCACACACACACACACACACACACACACACACATATATATATATTAAGCAGATATGTGTAAGAAATTTTGAAAACATAAAATTGCAAATACTACAGCATTCGTGAATCCTATTAATCCGTTTTTAATCATCATTAAGCTAAAGGATTTATTAACCAGAATCAAATGAGAGTTTATATCAACTTTCTCAAGTGGTGTTTTGAATGACATTTAATTTGAATGAAAGGGTCCTTTTTACTTGTGTTACTCTCACCATTACAGAAATTCTCTACAAATAAAAATTTGGATTAACTCAATGGAAAAATGTGTTCAGTTTAAGATGGTTTAAACTGTGCAGTTCAATTAATCTGTTAATTCAGAGATAGTATACAGCTGGGACTGATCTGAAAAACAGCCTGGACGATGGCTTAGAGTTTGGATGTTAAAAGTATATCACCTAAATGCAAGTCAGCCTGACTTCTATCTTCCCTCTGAATTCAGCAAATCTGCAGGGTTCTTCATGTACTTTTCTAAAACATCCATTTCTGTAAAATAGCCGGCTCTAAGGCAACCTGCTCATTTTACAGGTTCAAGTTGTTCACACAACTGAGCAGGTCACCTTTTAACTTTCTAGGTAAAGCTCTTTCAGATCGCTGGCCTAAACGACAGTAACAGGCCAATTCTCTTCCTGCTTTTGTACAGCATTCAGATAAAAACCTCATATAGTCCCAGTCTTTGACACACACTAAGCTGGACACAAGACTGCACATTTTTCTGTTAAAAGGAAATGACCTTACAGTCTCTGAAGTTATGGCTTCCTTTTGGAGGGATGAATTCCTTTTCTCTTTAAAAGGATCGAACTTTCACGTCTCTCACATTTCCTCCCGGGTTCTGCAGGACATTTGCTGGAATAAATTAACTGGTAAACATCTCACTGCTGGGATACGAGCGAATCAGGAAGTGTATCTGAGAATGAAGTGGGCGTGATAGGTGTGGACCGTCTCACTTCACCTGTGGGTGAACTCATCTGTAGCTTTGGAACATGTTCCTGTTTGGGTACAACAAGGGTTAACCGCTGAAGGGACAGTATTAGAATGGCGGTTGAAAGGATTAAGGTAAACTGAAACGGGAGAACAGTCGTCAAACATTGGTGTCATTGATGTAACGTAATCTGATAGTGGAGTGCCACGGGACAGAACTACAAAAAAGCGTTTTATTTACCATTTCATTATAATTAACGGCAGATCACTAATCCTTTTTTTTATTATCAGTCTGGTTTAGTGTCTTCTGCATCGTCTCTTACAGACTTTCCTTGAGGGAATCCGATAGCATTTCCCTGTTTGTGATTCAGTGGCGATTATGCAGAAGTGTCCAGTAAAGTCACAACCTGTCGTTAAAAAAAATCGAGTCCAGCGAAACATTAACGTGGATGTGCTCAGTCCCCTCTTCATTTCACTTAGTGAAGTTCTGCCTTATATGACACTTCTTTTACATCAAATAAATTTGTTTTTAGAGACACTGTTTTGAAATATATTATGAAATAAATTGTTTATGTTATTTATTCATTATATTTTCTCCTTTGCCATATGTCATCCTCGCGTGCGATGGTTTGCCACGCAGTAAGACATGTACAGCACCTCTTGTCATTTTAAATGTGACAGTGTCTGCAGCTCAGATGGGGCATCTTCCATGCCTGTGTACGTTAGTTTGTTTTTTTTCCTGAGTCTTGAAATGTGCAAAAAAAAATTAGCTGTGTGTAAGTTACCTTAAGGAAACCATTAAATAATCAGTACCTGTGAAGTCTCAACTCTGTGCCTTCACCTTGATGTCATTGAGAAGCAGGATGGTAATGGGCAGGCAGGGAGTTGGTGGGAGACCACATCCTGCTGGGGGGGGGGGGGGGGCACAGTTTTAACAGTGAGAACTTTAGTTTAACCCTTCAGAGGAAAAAAAAATGTGAGTTGTCTAATTAACACAGGTGAAGATTCAAAGATTTCTAATCTGCAGTGCGATTACAGATAAGATTTCATACACTGCAGCATAACAGATAGCTGCATAAAACATCTGAGTGGAGAGGGGAGAAAAGTTACTGGCAAAATAAAGTTCCCCATAGACCGTCTTCATGTTGTGCTCCGTCTCAGATTACAGAGGGATGCTGAGAGATGAGCAGGGTGGTGATATGTCAGGACGATCCTGACCTGTGCCAGCACACGCATCTCATGCTCCAAGCCCCACCTAGGCGTGAAATCCTATTGCTGCAGGGAAATGAGCAACACGGTCACCTCTAGGATTAAAACTAAACTGTTGATTTAAACACTTTTCTTAGCTTCACTGAGTTTCACTGTCTGACTGACAGCATGGCGGCTCTGCGGTCACCACAGTCTGTTGAACTCTGCAAGGTCTGTTCGTGACTTTTTCATTTTCCCACAACTTCCTGCATCTACCACAACAATCAGCACGACCTTGTTTATATAATATATGGACAAAAGTAATGGGACACACCTCTGTTATTGAATTCAGGTGTTTCATTTAGACCAATTGCCACAGGTGTATAAAATTAAGCACTTATCCATACAGTCAGGTTTACAAACATTTGTGAAAGAATGGGGGGGTGTTCCTCAAAGCAGGATTTCTTGCTTAGCTGGATAACTTCTTGGATTTAAGGTAGTCTGGGTTAAATTGCCTTTACCTTTGTCCACTTACATGTAGCTCAGACTACCTTAAATCCAACAAGTTATCCAGCTAAGCAAGAAATCCCGCTTTGTGGAACACCCCCTGGGTCTTTCTAAGAGCCCAGTGAATTCAAGCGTGGTACAGTCATAGGATGCCACCTTTGCAATAAATCAGTTTCTTCCTTGCTAGATATTCCATGGTCAACTGTAAGTGGTATTATTTCAAAGTGGAAGCGTTTAGGAACAACAGAAACTCCGCTACGAAGTAGCAGACCACGTAAAGTAACAGCGTGGTCGCTGAGCGCTGAGCACAAAGTCCGTAAAAGTTGCCAACACTTTTTGGACTCAATAACTGCACAGATCCAAACTTCTTCTGGCATTAACCCCAGCGCAAGGAATGGGCTTCCATGGCCGAACAGCTGCATGCAAGCCTCACATCACCGACGCAATGTGAAATGTTGGATGGAGTGGTGTAAGGCGCCCCACCACTGGACTGTGGAGCAGTGGAAACGTGTTCTGTGGAGTGACATCTGGCAGTCTGATCGAAGACCGACTCCACATTGATGCCTATGGATTTTGAATGGGATGTCATAAAAGTTTCTGTAGGTGTGATTGGCAGGCATTCCAATACTCTCATCCATACAGTGCCTATAAAGTTGTATTAAGTCATTTAGAGGGTTTTGTCACCCAGAGGGTTATACAAGTACAACAAAAATATCATTATGAAGTGCACTAAAGCTGTTTTGTGCAGGATGGCGCAGTGACTCAGTAGGTAGCACTGCTGCCAGACACCTCAGAGGTTAGTCCTTCAAATCCCGCCTCCGCTCTGTGCCTGCATGGAGTTTGCATGTTCTTCCCGTGTGATGTGGGTGACCTTCCGCAGTCCTAAGTCATTAGTGTGGGGGTCTGGCAGACTGGCATTCTCTTTGGGACAGACTGCTGGCCAAACTGACTGATAGGTATAATTCTGACCCATATCACACAATAATTTAACGTATTGTCCCCCAGCTGAAACCTATTACATCAGAACTTACTAGATGATCGTCGTTTCAGTTCAAATGTGATCCTTTTTCACAGTTACCCATTTACAAAACTCCCCCTGACAACGTGTTATGCATAACATTGTCGTTGCTGATTTTGATATGTGATTTATTCATTATATTTTCTACTTTGCCATATGTCATCCTCACGTGTGATAGTTTGCCACACAGTAAGTCATGTACAGCACCTGTTGTCATTTTAAACGAAATGGTGTCTACAGCTGAGACAGGGCATCTCCCATGCCTGTGTAATTAAGTTAGTCTTTTTTCTTCCTGAGTCTTGAAATGTGCAAAAAAAATTTGCAGTGTGTAAATTTCTTTAGGTTTGATGTCTTCGAAGAGGAAGTGAAAATTGAAGCATGTTTGCTGACTGGGACCACAAGAGCAAACATACAGTCCAGTGCGACGGCTTTGCTAAAATGAGAACGACCAAGACTGAGTATTTGCTGTTTTAATATGTCACCTGAGAGACAGTTTTTTTCAAGTCAGAAAGCCTAACAGTGATACGTTTCGGTGCAGATGTAAGTTTTTATGTGAACAATGTTTAAAAGGAAACATTTACATTCACATGTTGACAGTGGAACCAGTTTCATTCTGTTGAAACCCATGCAGAGAGTGACCGACAGTAACAGTTGTGTCCTACTATAAACATACTAGACGCTGATGCGCTGTTTGAACCTGGTTTTAAAATGCGTCTTAGATGATCGGATCGCAAGAAGACAGCGCTAGATACAAGTGTAAACAACCCCCAAGATGCATTGTGATCCGATCACTCAAACCACTTGGCAAGGTGGACTGGGGCATATTTGATATTTGAATTGATATTTTTGTAGTGTAAACATTAATGTGTCCTGATGCGTCCCTGACAAGGACGTCACAGTAACATGGCGTGGGGCCATTTGACCTTCTAGTGGAAGTAACACAGGGGGGTAACAAATCCTGAACACAAGAGGTCAAGACGCATGACAGACACAGGTGTGAACAGTGATGTGTTGCAGCTGTCCACTTGTGATCTGATCACCCAAGATGCATTTTACAACCAAGTATGAACAGATCCAGAGACAGCCATTAGAGTGCATGACAAACCCTGTGTGTGGTCAGCCCAGATGTCCTGCAGAGCCAATCATCAGCCCTGGATTTCCAGCTGGCCAATCAGAGGCTACTTTTGGTTTTCCTGGAAGAAAGATGGATCTGGTGAACATAAACTTACTGCGGGCCGAAGGCACTTCTGATTGTGATGCATTCTGGGTAAGGCTCTGTGACACTGAGAAAAGGGGCAAAGGAAGAAGGGGACAGGATTGATTAGGCTTCTTGGTTTATGCAAAGTGGATCCAGTAAATCCCATCATGAGATAAAATGCCACATAAAATTTCTCTTTTATATGCTTTACTATAGTAACTTTAAATAGTATGCAATTTCTTGGTAATATGCTATACATGTAATATCCCTGTATCAAGCTCAACAACTTCTGTGCACATATTTTTTCTTCACACAACTTCCATATCTCTCCCTTTATGCTATTCCATTCATTATGAAAATCAGCGTAACCTCATTTCCATGTAAAGCTGCGTTTTACACACATGTATCTGTGTATCTGCAGTTCATATGTTCTCCTTGTACCTTGTGAGTTTTCTTCAGGGACTCCAAACAGGGCTCAACGCCATGGTTCATTCTGACAGACATTTTCATCTTTGATTTTTTTTTTTTTTTTTACATGGATATGGTATTTTAAAACGTAGCCTACACAGTTTTTTCACAATCAAAGCTTTTTGCCAGGGTATACAAACAGGTCTTGCTACGGACACCTTTTTTCAGTGTTAGGACAGGTTGACAGACTCTAAAAGACATACTGTCTGGCATCTATACATTTCCTGTAGCTTCTGAGTTCATGTATGTGAGATTGGGGGAACTCCATTCCATTATTAAGGAGCATGAAATGCATTGTTAATTTGCTTTCTAGCGAGCATGGAACTGACCCCATTCAGCACTGTTATAGGCTAACTCACCCGTTACAGATAATCATGCCCTTCAGTAGCACCTCAGTATTAGAGCCAGCAATGTTAACATAGGAACTGAAGAATCTGATTACCTACATTAGATGTGTTTAATAAGGACTGTACCTAAGCTATGCAGGGTGGTAGCTCTTCGGGAGTAGAAAAGAGCGCCTCTTCCGTACATGACTGATATTGTTAAATTTATTTAATGACACAATTTGGCCAGTAGATGGCAGCATTACACTTCAAACAGTGGATATTGAACCGATATCGTCTCCAAAAGTGTTCAGAAAATATTTGAGATAGTACCGTAATTTACGGGAAAGGAACTAACGTTGAACAACACAGCGTTGAATATTACGTGCTGATATACCTGCAATTTTAGTCTGTGCAAAAGGCATGGGTTGTTGTGAACCATCCAAGTCGCCAGGGGGCAGTGCAACAAGAGCGACGAAAGTTCAACATGCAACCGGAAGACGGTGTACTGTGGTGGGTAGCGCTGTCACTATAAACTGATCCTGAATCAGTTTGTTATTTACACTCGTTACACGCATTTGGGGTGTTTAATTTAACATATAACACTTTAAAATTGAAAGGTACTGGGGCTTTCTAGTGCGTATTTTGCTGGATGCGAGTCGACTTAGAGTGATATTATATTGGTTTTCCTAGTTTAGATAAATCCTAAAAGAAGAGTAGATACTGGGATTATTTCGGTAAGTGTGGCATACTTAATAGTAATTTAGGTTGAACTCGTTTTATATGTATTACGCTGGCTGCGCCGGTCAGTGTGGCATGACAGATGGTTGTCTTGTTAAATCGTTGGTAAATTAGTTTTTGAAAGTGAAATATCTGTTTTGGTGGTGTGTGTATTTTTATTTTGAATATTTAGTTAGCGCCCTGTAGCTAATGTGCTAATCAGTAGTGCTGGCTTTATGGTTTGTCACGTGTTGAAATTCTGAAAAGAACGTGAGGCTGAAACGTCGACTAAGATGCCTTTAATTAAAAAGGATTTTTAGATTACTTCATTGTTGTGTCAAAACATGTCCATTGGTTAGTTACCTTGATTGAGTGATATTTAACATTTAACTAAGAGTTTAGATACAGTATAAAAATGGCCCGCAATCGTCACCCACCTAAACACTGCAAGGTATAGCTTTGCTTAAATACACCTACTCCGCAGTAACATGGAGTCCATTTAGGCGTAGGTCGAAACTTAACTTTCGCCAACGTTAGCCAAGCAAACGTTGTGTGCGTATCATAGCATTTTTTGGAAAGTTTCCATGGGAATTTACTAGAAATTCTCTGCCCCTTTTCTACCCTAATTATCAATACTTTACACTGAATGGCTGTGACAAGAGTGGCTTGTGTCATAGTGGCTTATACCAGTGTTGCCTGTTTCTCTATCCTCAGACATGTCATCGTACACCTGCATCAGCTGCAGGGTGGCCTTTACAGATGGTGAGGTGCAGCGGGCACACTACAAGACAGATTGGCACCGCTACAACCTGAAGCGGAAGGTGGCTGACATGCCCCCCGTGACGGCAGAAAACTTCCAGGAGAGGGTGCTGGCACAGCGGGCGGTGGCTGAGGAACAGGCGCAGGGTGGCGACGTGGCCTGTGCCACCTGCGGCAAGAAGTTCTCCAGCGCAAATGCCTTCCAGAACCACCTTCAGTCCCGCAAGCACCAGGAGGCGGAGAAACGGACCCTGGCGGCTGCCCAGAAGAAGGTGGAGATGATGAACGAGAAGAACTTGGAGAAGGGCATGGAGGCAGAGCTGCTGGACAACAATGCCCGCAACGAGGCCCTCCAGCAGGCCCTGCGGGAGCAGCAGAAGGCTTCGCTGGCCAAGGCTGCCAAAGTCCAGGCCTCGGGGCAGGAGGGCCAGACCAGACAGCGACCAGAGAAGCCGCCCAGGTTACAGTGGTTTGAGGAGCAGGCCAGGAAGATAAGTGCTGAGGAGGATGGTGCAGCTGCAGAAGAAGGTATGCTCGACGTGTGGAACTGTGGATGGTATTTGGACAGTTTTGAAATTGGTATCAGCATGGTAAGCCTTGGTCAAGAAGACTGATCCCTTTTGTCCATAAAGAGACCAGCCGAACACCTGCGTACCTGATGATAGAAGTTCTGGTGGGGTGGGGAAACCAGCTAACCTTGGACTTCTGGAGCGATGTTTCTCAGCCCAGTCTTCAGCAGAACCCTCCACAGACAGTCCATGTTTTTGCTTCCTCGCCGCTTTCAGCCAATCAGGAACACAGAGTACCAGGAGTTGGGTGGGAGCAAAAATGTGGACTGTCTGGGGATGGGGGTCCCTGTGCACTGGGCTGAGAGACACTGCTATAGAGGTTTTTATCCTGTATTTACCCGCCTAAGGGCATTATTATTCTCATCTGTCGTCTTCTGATTTTTCTGCTTCACTGTGCTGTGTGTTTGTGTAAGTGAAGAGCTTTAGGGCAACTATATTGGGAAGGATGCCTTACAAAGTAAGACTGAGTACCAAATTTCTCTGTGTTATAATTGTTCGAAGGACTTTCCCCCACATGCCTTTTCCACATTTTTAGCTTTAGTTCTAGGTTGTTTCAAGCAACACTTGAATTTCTCGCTCATATAATACATACATTTCAAGAAGAGTTAATAAATAATTTGCGACGATGGATCCCTGTTTCCAGTATTGTTCGGATGCCTTTAGCATACCTGCTAGGAGTAGCGTTGTTGGTATTATCTGTTATTAGAATCTGTTATGTTTATTGGTTTAAGGCTGGGACTCAAGGTTTTGTTGATCCCTGCAGAGGACTGGGAGGATATGGATGATGATGATGATGGTGATGATGATGACGATGACATGGAGTGGGGTGAAGGTGAGGAGGAGATGACAGACGAGGCCGGATCGACGGCGCCGGGGGTGTCCTCTGAGCTGCCACCTGGGGTCATCCCCGTCACGGACTGCCTCTTCTGCTCGCACCACTCGCGCACCCTCCTGAAGAACGTGGATCACATGACCAAAGTGCACAGCTTCTTCATACCCGATGTGGAGTACCTGGCGGACCTGAGGGGGCTGATTCGGTACCTGGGTGAGTACCGCCACTCACTCCATCACGATGGCCGCCGCTGTTGTTTCGAAGCCCTGCTCACTTTTCCTTCTCTGTATTGACCAATATGTCTTAAAGACATGTGATGCAGGGACTTACCAATGAATGTTACTGTTGTTTTGGAGGCAAAGATAAGTTTGTGTCGTCTTTTTCTGCGCGTTGACGTTTTGCTTTCTTGGAATCTTCCATATCTGTATTCTGAGCTGAGTGACTTGCAAATTATGTCAATCCTTCAGCTGTCTCTTTCTTCCCAGTAACAGGGTATTGCATTTTCTCTCCCCTGTCATTGCCTCAGGGGATGGTAAATATAATAATTTTTTTTTTGGGCATATAGTCTGGTCAACGTCTGACCAATTGAAACTCAGTCATCTCCGAATGCACTTTAAGGGATCCTACATCCTGGGGACCCGGCTTTTGAGCGGAGCTGACGGGCAAAAACTAAACACGGCATTTATTACCTAAATGTGTGCAGATGGTGACTGGGAAGGATTTCGCTGTGATTTCTGGGAAGGATCCAAGCCAAACCTCAGACTTTTTATGTAGTATTTGCTGTGTTATGATTTTCCCTATGGAATAAAGATCTGTCGTTCTATGAATCATCGTTAGGGAATGTTAGTAATATGAAATGTGTATGTTCATAAATACGTATGTATTCATGGTGGTGTTGGGTCCCATCTGGGCATAAAACCACATGGCAATGCTTTCCCCCCCCCCCCTAATTTTTTTTTGCCCCATTTAGGGATTTTCTGTTTCGTTGAAAATGTCATGTCTTTTTTTTTATAAATGTGGAATACAAGTTTGACGAAATAATTTTTTCCTAAAATTTTTTCGTTT
>JAOYFF010000081.1:1768078-1796155 GCA_025773925.1 Cryptomyrus ogoouensis
ATGGGGGGGCTCCTACCTCTCGGCCTATTCGATCCTGCAGCGCCGCTCCTCCTCCTCCCTCCTCTTCCTCCCCTGCAGCTGGCCGTAGGTTCGCCGGGCCAGACGGCCCCTCTGCCGCTTCTGGAAGGTGAGGGCCGCCCAGCGTAGGAGCAGAAACCGCCTCCTCCAATAAAAAGCCCGGTAGTTCTTCTGGATGATCACGATGCTGCGCAGCAGCCGCCGGTACTGCTTCCTGTGGCGGGGCGGCCCATGGCAGGGCGGTCAGGGTGAGGAATGGCGACCGGCGGTGGGCGTTAGCGCTAAGGCTAAAGCTAACTACCGGGCATTGAACTTTCAACCGTGGCCCCAACGCTAACCCCGCGAGAGGGCCCCCAGGGCTGGAGAGACCCCACATTGGTCTAGTGCAGGGTTCTTCAAATCTGGACCTCGATTCCAAATCCAGGCCTTGTTTTCAGTTTTCCCAGTTTAATAATTACTGATTCTGATTGGTCAGAGGCTTCACACCTGACTGATAGGTAAAGGAAGGCTGGAAAACCAGCAGTGGACCTCGAGGACCGTGATTTGAATAACCCTGGTCTGGTGGGTGTGGCAGGACAGCACCATGCTGGCGTAACACTCAGCGGTGCCTGTGTGCGTAACCATGATGGGAAAAAATGGCCGGGTTTGCCCTGGACCTCTGCTGAATGAACTGTGCCCCTTTGATCATGGCGGGGCAAAGGTCTTATCACAGACAGTCAAATGGGGAGGAGGACAGGAAGTGAGCTACCCCAGGGGTTGGATATTAAAGACAGACATCCAATCAGAATAAAGGTAACAGGCTGATGACATGATGGCAGCGTTAACTGCAAGTTTGGGATGATTTGCCTCATGGATCTTATTTATTTGATGATATTAAGTCGTTGACAGGCTAGAATGAAGTCTGCTATTGATGTGTATGGGTCACAATCCTGATTTATATGATACGCGATACAGGTTTATGAAAAAATGATTTATATGTTGATCGTTTATTGTGATGGGATTGGAATTCGGTGAGAATATCGCAGAGGATAGAAGGTGTCAGTAAATCACCCACAAAGCCAGGGCTGTGATTACAAATCCGGCAGTGACAACCCCCCCCCCGTTTCCTCATCCTCCGCCCTTTCTGGGCCAAAAAGGACCACAAGCGTCACTGCAGGTTTGCGTCGAGGCTTAGATCGTTCTAAGGGAAACAGAGTGCTTTATATTTCTTAAATATTTTCAAAGTTCAAAGTGGTTTATCTCTCTGAATATCTAACAAAATGCCATCAAGCCAGACAGTCAATAATGCAAGACGTGACCTCACTCAAGTCCTCCTGCTTGGATTTAAAAAGGGAAAAAAAACACTCTTTTATGTAAATATAACCTTTTTTTGCCGAAGATTATTCTTGGAATGTAGGCAAACCATCCTCAGCTTCTGCTGGTAACGACACTGACGCGTGCAGCGACAGGTGCAGTGACCTCTCGGGACCTAAGGGGGCACTGTGCAGGCCATTATGCAGAAGGCCCTGAGTGGCAGCTAAATGCAGGCGTTAAAAGGCGATTGGGCCAGATGGCCGGGGAAGGGGCCTGATACCCAGGACCCCAGCAGGGTAGCAGACCTCTTGGGGGGGACGGGGAGGACATACCGTGCCACGTAGCCCATGACGTGCGCCTGGATGACCATGGCGGCCCGAAGCACCTCCACCTCCCTCTGCTTCTCCAGCTTGTTTTCCAGCGACTCCCGGAGGAACACCTGCGGGATTGGGGCGGAGCCCAAAGCAGGGGAGGAGTTTAGCTACCAAAGACCAAGCTAGGTGGGTGGGAGGGGGCTGGCAGAGCCGGCCAATGGGGTCGCGGTTCAGTCACGCTTACACGAAGGATCTCAGCCTCCTGAGGAGAACACCTCACCACCAGCGACCCAAACCTGCCAAGCTTCCGGAAGCTTCTGCCCCTACTATTCAAAACAGTGCTAATAGCCATTAGTATGCTGCGGTTCTCAATCAGCACGTTTTACTGTCAAGGAACCCTGCTGTGTCTCACTGATGGCATCGCTGATGGAGTCCTTTGCACAGGCCGGGATAAGCGGATTTGGGCTTCTCTGTAAAGATATGTGGGATTATCTCCTGTATGGGCTTAGCTAAGGATGTAAATGTTAGGAGGGGGGGCCATTTGCGGATTTTCCTTCCCGTTTTGAACAGGCAGGGAGATGCCCGCGGGCTTGAATGGGCAAACGATTTCCCATTATGCCCCTTTAGCTAATGAAAATAAGAATGATATCTATTTTATTATGCAGAGATTGTCTTCAATCCGCAGGAATCGATACCCATTTCCCATGCCGAAATGGTTTTTAAGTGTTTAATGGTCTTTGACCGTAAATCCGGAGAAGAGACAAAAAAACACCGTGAATGTGATATTCATTCTGTGAAGCGCTGGGAGTGTGCCATTGTACTGCCACTCGGGGTGGGGGGCTTTTCATCACTGCCCCATAACTTTGGGGAAATTAAGTTTGCCCATAAAATCCTACAGACAAAGCATGCAACATGCGAGCCCGTGGATCCACATTGGTAATGCGGCATAAATCTCATCCTGCGTGACCAGGAGGGGGGGGAGGCCTCAGGAGAAAGGGAGGCGATTGATTTAAAACCACGGGGGGGTGGGGGGTGGTTTCTGAAGCTGCTGTCACCTCCAGCTGTGGTGCAGAGCCACTGTGGGCCTGTTGGGGGAGGGGGACATCTGTCAATTTTCATTAGGGGTCACTGAGACGGAAACTCTCTGGAAGAAAAGGCGGATCACAGAGGGACCGTAAAGGCGACAGAAGTGAAATGGTGGAGAACAGATCAATGGAGACAATGGGGGCCACAGAGAGGAAGCCTATTTGCCAGGCTAACGTCACCCACGACACCGACAGGCCACTGCTGGGGGCTTGTGACGGACCGCTACCGCGGGCTGTGACCCACCGCGGGCTGTGACGGCCCGCTCACCTCCTGCGCTATCGCCTGCCAAATCGCCCCCTAAGCCGCTCACGTTAATTTAGCGCATTTAGCGATTGTTTACTACAGACAGTTAATAAACCAGCTACAACACATCATGCAACCGCAGTCAGCTTCCTAATCGCCCTGCCTATCAGGTTATCCTACCTTCTAATCCATTCATTTTAAGTATTTTGACATAGTTGTCTTCGAGGCCGTTTTGGAACCCGGATCACGCAAGCCTGCCGGGGAGGGGGCGTGGCTTGGCTGCCGGCTGCCGTTGCCATGGCGCTTACCTTAGTCTTGCCCAGCTGCCACTCGGCGCCGCCGCCATCGTAGGTGTGGAGCAGCGCGGCACACCTCCCTCTGGGCTCCTCCGGCAGGGACATGTGCCTCATTAGCACCCCGTATCTGTTTTGGGAGGGAGGGAGAGGCAAAGCTCTTTGTTAAACTCACAGCAGGAGCGGCACACGGTGACTCCGGGCGGGACTGGCGTGTTTGATATGGAGGGACAGAGGCACTAAGTGACCTGATTGGTCCTTGACCGCGAATGGGTGCATGTGTAATATCACTAATACACCAAACAGGCTAAACCAAAGCTCCATCCTATATTAGGGCCCTGTGCCAGTGACCAGAAGGTTGCTGGTTCAGATCCCATGCTTAGCAGAATAGTCACATGTCCATTTCACCCTTGAGCAAAGCCCTTAAGTCACCCCCCCCCCTAAAAAAAAAATGCTGGGGTTCCAGATAAATGACTGACCCTGCGTCAAGACCCCACACTTCACACATGTGTGTGTTTGTATGTCACAAAGGAGAGCATCATGGGATACGTGAAACGAACATTTGCAGTGTACCTGCCTTTGCGAATTGCAAATAAAACTTCATTCAATGTTTAACTTCACCTACCGGTCTTGTAATTGATTTGACCCTCTTCTAGGATGCCCTAAACCCTTATCTGTAGGACATCTCATAATTATGTGCTTACTGTTCCAGATCAGGGAAATAAAATGTGTTTGTTTATTGTCTACTGGGTCAGGTGGGGGTGGACGCATTAGGATTCCCAGCGGTCTGACTGCCTTCCTGGGAATGATTTTTTTTCATCCTGTGCCTAATTGCACCAGCAATCTCATCTGCCAACACAGTTTGTCCTGAATCAACATCACAGCTCTGTGTATATTGATCGAGTTCAGCAACTGTGAGGAGGGCTTTATAAAAATTTTACTGAATGGAAAATTACAAATAATATTGCAAACAATCAGGAGCTTTTATGCGGCATCACCAGCATCTGTTGATGTTTGCTCTCTCCACAGTCCTGCTGCTTTCTATAACTACACGCCTGCTCCATGTGACCACACTTCCTCCCACTGGGCCATGTTCCTGCTCCATGTGACCATGTTCCTGCTCCATGTGACCACGTTCCTGCTCCATGTGACCACACTACTCCTCCATGTGACCATGTTCCCGCTCCATGTGACCACACTACTGCTCCATGTGACCATGTTCCTGCTCCATGTGACCACACTGCTCCTCCAGGTGACCATGTTCCCGCTCCATGTGACCACTGCTCACCTGGCACAGAAATCCTGGAAGGGCCTCCTGACGGGAAAACCGGCCCGGCGGATCCGAACCGTCTCCAGCATGCCGGAGTACCTGAGCTGGTTCAGCACCACCGTCTGATCAAACTGGTCAGGCATCTGGAAACAAGACAGGCTGCAGTTCAGATTAAGCAGGAAGAAAAACCCAGATCCCACTGCTGAAGCTTCTTCTACACGCAAAATTGATTTCTGATACTTTAAGACCACAGAATCTTCTATAAAATAGCTCACTTTCTGCCCACAAATGAAATGATCCTTTATGTGCCATTTGCACAAGTATAGGTACAATGAAATGCTTCTCTGCGCCGACGCCTTCTTACTCTCCATGAGACACACGTGCAGCTTACTAATCTGTCGCAGCCCAGGGTCAGCCAGAGTCTACAGCCCCTGCAGTTGAGGGTTGAACGGCTTCACTCAAGGACCCAAGAGACATGTGACTAATCTGCCAAGGCTGGGATGCGAACTGGCAACCTTGCGGTCACAGGCAGAGCAGCTTAGCCCCCTGAGCCACTCAGCGCCCCCTGAATGTGTTTGGGCGTCCAGTTCTTAGGCCTCATATAGAGCAAATCTGTCATGTAAGTTCAGGGCCGATGGCTTCATGGCTCTTAAACACGCAAATGAGTGACGCAACAATGTGACGCAACGGGGGCTCTTGTGATGCCACAGGCCCATACAGCGACAACGCAACCCCGGAGGGGGTGGGGAGGGTCGCCTAATTAAGAGCGGACCAACTTTGGAAACCCAAAAGGTCCCTTCAACAGAGACCTTTGGCAGGGGGCTCGCTGACGTAAGTATCACCCGCGGCTCTGAAGGTCCATTCAGTCCACAGGGCCAAAGACACCAAGAGCGCCGAATTCCTCTGCTGCCAAGGTCAATGGTAACGAAGCCCCCCCACAGCCGGGGGCACAAAGACAAGGCGCTGGAGCCCCGAAGGTGGCCGTCTCAAAGGAGCTCATTCTTCTGCTTGTTGGGGTGCCCTCAGTCTGTGACCCTGGTGGGCGTCTCTCCAGAAGTAAAACCCCTTCTTTGCCGCTTAATCTCCCAACCCCCCCCACCACTTAAAGTCGAGATTTCCAAAGTCCATTCAACGTGAAGAGCGCTTGATGGCCACACTGCAGAGCCCGAGCAGCGGGATAATATTTCCATGTTTGTAATCTGCATAAGGAAGGGAATCCACAAGACTGTGTGGGAGTCGGTCATCCGGTAGGAAATCGGAGGGGTTTTGGCTGTGGGACGAGAAGCCCTTAAGGACAGAGCGTCAAACTGCCCTCTGTTATGACCACCGCATAAGATAAGATGAGATGAACTTTATTAATCGCACAAAGCGAATTTTTGGTGTTATAGCAGGAGTTATAGACATGATCAGATAATACACACAGCATAAGAGCAGAGTGACATAAATATATACATACAAACAATGTACTGTGTACAAACAACCGAATGGCAGCCATAGTGTAAGACCTGGGATTGTTCTGCATAAAGTAAGGACTGTGTGTGAGACATGCACAACAGCACGGCACGCAACAGTAATAACAACAGTAATAACAACAGCACAGCGCGAAACAGTAATAACAACAGTAATAACAACAGTAATAACAACAGTAATAACAAGTAGTTGTAGTAATAATAATAATAATAATAATAGTAGTAGTAGTAAAACAATAGTGTGCGCGAGTGTCCGCAGAGAGCAGGAAGTGCAGGTGTGTGTGACGAACACGTACGTCAGATCAACCGGTTTGAACGCAGGCTTATTTTTTTTCCCCATTGAAGAGAGAAAGTTAATTACTGATCATTCCATAAAACTTTCAGCTGCCTTAATGATGGTAATCAGCCTATGACACATAAGACAGGCTTTGACTTGTAGTAAACAAGTAACCTTGTGTTGCTAACTAATAATTTCTAGGCAGCTATTAACAAGTCAGTGCAGGGAAGGAAAACGCAGGCGGCTGTGACCACAGATTAGCAGCCCAAAACACTCCCACAAAGACACTGAAATGGTAGTTAGTCACCGTGTAGATTAACCTCTAAAGGCACCTCAGGTTATCACTGTAACCAATCAGCAAATCAACACAAGGACCAACAACGTGACGCCACGCAGAAACTTGGCAGCAAAGTGTCATCGATTAGCCAGAGAATCAGTCAGACTTGAGAGTCCAGTCAGCAGCCCTAAACAGCATTGAGTAACGGGTTACGAGCGGCAGTGAGGGGCCGGACACCCCCCAGCTTACCGTGCGGCGGGGGAGCCTGTATCCCTCTGACTCAGCCCACACGCTGGGGGTCCATGAGGAGCCGGGGGAGTCGGGGAGCAGCTAGAGCCAGTCAAAGACACTCTGACTGAACAATGCCCCCGGCCGGCCCGCTTTATGCAGGCGCCGTTGCCATGGCGTCCGCGTCCCATGCCGCGGCTAATTTGTGTGGCTCGCTCGTGGGCCTGCCGGGGGGGCGGTGCCGGGGATGGCTGTTATTTTTTAAACACTAGATCAAAAACGTGGTGCAAGGGACAAGCAAGATCTAACGGTATAACCTGAGATTCTGAGGCTTTTACTTTAGTCCCCATTTTTGTGTTCCATCTGAAGCCAGATGCTCTACCAGGTAAATCTGATTAAAGAGCTCAGAACCAGCTCTGCCATGACGCAAGTCATGTTATAGAATTTAGTTCCGCAACTGCTTTGGACATAGAATCGTCCCCAGTGGAAACTCTGAAATAATCCTGTGTGTATTTCCGTTTAACGCAAGATGACAGATACCCTGGAGAGCAGAGCACATCGTTTGATGGCGAGCTGAGTGAAGCTGTGAAAATATGTATGGGAAAGATTCTTTAACCAGAAAGCAGGTTGGCAACACAAAATGGCAAGAGTGACCTCCTTCTATTCCACGTATACATGCCACGGCGTTTCAGACCCTGGGCGACTATCGATCGCCATGCCATGGGACGCTGTTGCCATGGGATACTGTTGTCATGCCATCAATGAGGGTTGCGCAGGGTGGTCAGTGCCTCATTTCAACTTATACAATTAAGTTCAATCCATATACTTTGGCCAGTTTAAGCATCATGGCTAAAGCTAGCAAGCACCCATAATCTCAACAGGCAGCACACTCCCCAGTATAAATATTTACAAATTAGTATGCAGCGGACATTCGGTGACATGTGGCTTCACCACCTGGGACCTTTAAAAGCATTTTGATAAATCTGTCAGCGGGAGGACACAAAGAGCGGCATTAAATACGCGACGGCCGCGGTGGCCCTGTAGCTGGTGGCGTTGATTAGTCGAGACTCGAGCCGCAGGCTGCGTTAAAAGCAATGCAGATGAGGTCGCGGGTCCGGCGTGGAGTACGTCGGCGATATGATTTATTCTCAGCTGCGCATTTATTCTCAGAGAATGAAACAAGCTCGACTGGAAAGTTTAAAGAGCCCATCATCAGAGCGAGAGCTGATATTCACGCCGATGATAAATTCACAGAAATAATAAAAAAAAAACATATATGGCAGGACACGAGGTGGGGGGGGGGGGGGGGGGTACGAAAAATGAAATGGAGATCAAGCAGCAGAAAGGTCCCCGGTTGGGTTTCACAAGAGCGAACACATTCAGAGATTAAAATCAAACTCGGCTCGGCTGCGGAGGATGAATACAAGCGTGACGTTCGACTACCTGTCAGCTATCTTCGCTCCTCAGGAACACAACTGGTCTAGCCTGTACGCATCCTTGGAGACGACTCCGAACAAACAAATGCAACATCCACCAAGACCGAGCGAGAGCTCGCTGTTTTACTTCAGCTTGTCAACGAACGACAGATTACCATTAATTGGGCTACTTCCTATCCGATGGAGACGTAACCTGGTTGACACGCCACGGTCGGATCGAATCCCAGGCGGACATGCTGCGCTGGGGCAGCTTCCAGAAAATTCTCTCTGTACTGCATGAGAGGTATCCACTGTCACGGTACGCCAAGCAGAAGATAAGAGGGTCTAATCCGGGCTCCCGCGGGACAGCTGGATGAGCTGTCTTCTTGCAACTCGAGCGACAGAAATGAATTATTATTCATGAATTTAACCCAAAAATCTAGTCATTTCGGCTACAATTTTCTCTGCTCTGTCAAGCACAGGAAGCTCAGCCATTACGACCATGGGCGCTACCCTTTGGCTGTCTCAGAGGCGCTGAGAGACACGGAGGGACACCCAGAGCAGGGCCTGAACATCCTAGAGGCTCCCACCTCCCACATCCCCCCACCCCCCACAAGCAAAGAGCATCACCACCCCTCAGTTCAACATAGTTAATTTAAAGTCTTCTTCAGACCATTTAGACCCATTCGGGAGGTCCACCGCCCCCAATTAGGAGTCTGTGGGGTATCTATAAAAGCAGCGTCCTGAAGGCCAGCTGTCACCCCCGTGATCCCGGGCCATACGTCCCGGGGGGGCCCCAATTGTGTGCAGCACGTGCCTGGCCGAGCAGCTAAATAGCCAGCACCTGCAGCTCTGCACCCTCACTCGCTCTAGAAGGACCCCCCCCCCCCAACATCACTGGTCTGAGACACTGGACAAAGGGGAAAAAGGCCCCTACGTCAGCCGGGGTCATGCCCCCCATGTCCCGAATAAACACCTCCAGCAGACATGCCCCGGTACAGAGGAGCTCCCTTAAAAGATCATTCCTCATAAAAAAAATCATCATCGCTGTTTCATCTAATGGGCAGGAATCCGAAACCTGGGCGATATTCAAGATTATATACATCATGCCTTTATGAGCGTCTAAAACATCTCACCCCGGGAGATCATGCCAGAACATTATGGCTGGTTGCTCTTTCACCGTGTCATATACATGCTGTCTGCTACAAAGATTCATATGTACATAAATGGACAGGAGTGATTTATTCCAAACAACGTAAAAAAAAACTCCATATTTTATATACACTGCTCGATATATCATAGTCTCATTTTTTGTAATTCAGTCCTGCCCTTCAGCCTAGGACAACACACTGACCAGTCAGACTTCTAGAGAGCAGACCATAATCAATCCTATCTCACATCTGAGAGAAAGATGCAACTACTCAGTGATTACGCGCCTATTCCAGTTCCCTATAAGTTCATTCTGTATTAATTAGATGATGAAATATCTTCCACTGATGGCCTAGAGTTTAATGCAATGCTGGCTTCTACCTCCATGACACTCCTTTTCGTTTTGGTTGACCATTCTCTTTCTAACTTCATTATGGAGACTTACTCTCCATTCTTTATTATTTACAAGATGGGTTCTGTGCCATGGGCTCTTCCATCTCCCCTCTGCAGGGGATGAGATTTTCATACCCCCCCCAAGATGGCTTCTTTCGCCCCCTACATGGAGATGGGCTCTTCCACACATCATATTGTGCTGGACATGATCTCCAAATGTCTCCATGAGAATCCAGCCCTGTTTTAGTCAACGCCAGGATTTGCTACCGCGTAAAGGGGTGCAAGGCCGAGCATTCTGCCCTGCAGCGATGTGTTGCTAGGCAACCGGAGGTCAGGCCGCATCCAAAGGCCACACTATTCCCATTCCGGGCTGAGGGAGCCCACAGCATTTGGGTGTGTGATTTCAGCAGCGTCTCTTAAATTGAGACAGACAGGAGAATTAATTGACCTGCCTTTTGAAATGGGAATTCTCACTGTTTGCTTAACCTATTGACCAGAACACCATCATGAATAACAAAGCAGAGAGAAAATGACACATGAGCAGAGACAGAACAGAATGCCAGGGTGCATTTATGAGCGACGCATCTTAACGCGTCAAAAGAGGGACGGGACATCTCTATAGCCAGCCGCACTATGAATAAATATACATCATATAGCTTATTTACATATACATATAATGTCGACTTTTTCCAGTTAATATATTGTGAAAACATACTAAATTAATTGAAAACATTGATAAAAATTAATTTAATTATAGTTGCTCATTGTGAAGAAGCTGGGGAACAGATGCAGGGCAGGAGGATCTGAAGGGTGGACCGTGATTTTATCAGCGGCCTTGGGGGGGGAAATGGGTGGACAAGCGGCTTATAAAACAAACATTTTGCTCTTTAACTCGGAAGAGCAAATGTTACGGAGAGCCGGAGCATCGCTCCCGTTCGGTCTCTCAAAAATACAGCAGACTTACTTCATGCTTCTAATAAACACCCCTGGAACATCCTTCCATCGCTAGGTTTTAGTGCTTCGCCAAAAGAATCAGAGTAACACCTGCCACGTTGTCATTTACCCACAATCCTTTTCATGAAGGAGCCCTCGAGGCTCTGGGGACTAGCTAAGCGTACGGGGGGTTGTTTGATCCGATACAACTGGGCTTTGACCCACACGCCCGCCAAGCCTCGCTTCTATCTCACAACCACCAGCCCCATCATGTGCCAGAAATGGTGAGGCAGTTCGGCAAAAATGCAAGGGGTTTAAGATGGCTGCGATAGAGGAGACTGACGAGTTGCATCCAGCATGGACATCGTGAATGTGAGCTACGCCTCTCGGCCTGAGAGATGCCCCTGACAGCGTACCCACCAGATTCAGCGGCCTATCTAGCTCCAGACTCACCCCCGGGCTAGAAAACCACTGGGCTGGATTATTGAACAGATTCTTGCGCAATTAGTTTTGCTTTTGGATCTGAAAGGGCAGCATTGTATGATACATTATAAGGACTGTATGGTATAAAGGATTCGTTGTATGATTTCTTGTCAGGATGATATGGTTTAAAGGAAGCATTGTAAGCAGCATTGTGAGGACTGCATGGCGTAAAGACTGGGCTCAGGGCTTTTCCAACAGATAGGCCACTTGTGTCGGTATCAAAGTGCGTAGTGACAGTCATTCATGAGTTGGGTGTAAGGCTATCATGCTGCTCTGGCTGGCATCTTAACGTGGTTTTAAAACAACAGGACCACAGAGCCCCGGTGACCATCGATGACATAAAACCAAGGCCCATTCCTTTTTAACGAGCATGGGAGCACGCTTTCGCAGTTTGTCAGCGGTAGGGACAGATGGAAAACAAAGGACATGCCAACCACAGGACCACCCCCCGCTGCCTGTCGCCGAGCCAGGCTACACGTTCCAGCAAGCCCCCTTACACCCCCCCCCCCCCCAGCAGGGCACGACTCCAGGGGGGACTTGTGCTGAAAGGGGAGCAGTCTGGCTGGAGAAGTAGTGCAGTTTCCAAAAACAACAGGACAAAACGAAACAAGACGAAAGAGCAACAGACCTGGCAGAAAGCAACCGCCTGGAATCACTGACAGTCTGTTAGGTTTTTATGTGAGACACCAAATAGCCTCCAAACAATACTGCTTTCAGCTCCCATCATGCAAAGCAAGGTCACCAACAGAAAGAGACAAAATAATGTTTAGAAACCATTAAATGATTGTTTAACTCATGGCAAATGTCAATAACAACTTAAAGTAACAGCCGATGACCCCAAGATGGAACGCGACACATCACGTCTGACATTCCAACACAGAAACTGAACACCTGGACTGGCTACTTATACATTTCTTTCTGGTTTATTCCACTGGAAACACGAGAGTGGGGATCCTACCATTCTGGGGCCGCTTCCAGCGCTGCCTCTGCGACTGCCTCTGCGACTGCCTCTCCAATCTCACACTGCGATCTCGTTTTTCAGGTCTTTCGTGAGACGTGCGGAGGGGCTCTCCTGGCTGACTGGAAATCACGCCCGGACCCGGGATCTCAGCAGAGGACGTCAGTGCAGGTGTGGGCGTGTACGGGTTCACGTTCGCGTACACGCACGTGTGTGTGCATGTGTATGTGTGCACGCGTGTGGCTGATGGAGCTGGCCGAGTTTCAGAGGATTATAGGAGTCGGGGGGGGGGGGGATTCCTCAATGACAGCAACCTCAAATATCAACATCAACCTCCGCAAGAAAATTCAGATAAAAAGGGCTCTGATTAAGGCAAGTGTTTTTTGGCAGGACAAGAGGTGTAAACGGTATCCCAGATTCAGCCGACGCTCACGGACAAAACGGTGCATTTTCAAAGGCCCTGAATGGCTTCGGTAAAACATCAAGATGTATTAATGAGTGACTTTTTTTGTGGAATATAATTAGCAATTTATTTGAATCATGGGATCCCTAATGAACCTCTGCTCTGGATCACAATTATATTTAATGTAAACATTTATTTTTGTTTCTTTTACCAGACAAATGAGAGTTAGGAAAATGCCTGACTGGAACTGAGGGTGATTTGCTACCTTTGATTGAGGAAACACCTATCCCACAATTTCCCCTCTTTGGTTCGGAAATAGGTCTAAATCAAAACCAAAGACCTCCACGCCCCAGCCCACCTCCCCCCGTGCGTCACACTGCCCCCCGGTGCCAGGCTCAAATGTCACGTTTCCTTGTGACGCCGGATTATGTGTCTGACTCACAAACGCGCTTGTCCCCTTAGGTGCCGAAACACATGTAGGAACAAATCTGAGTATTGCTGTCGTGCGACTCAACTCTGGGGGAAACGTCACCCAGGAACGTCACGCAGGCTCGACGCGATTCACCGGCCCGGCGGTGATTGGGTACTCTGGTGCCGGAAGGGTGAGCTTTGGGTGAGGCTGCTGGCTGCCGGGCCACTGAACGACTCACAGCCCCTGAAAGATCCAACGACATGAGGAACCGTGCAACACAATGGGTGTGGCTGGGGTAGCAGGTGAACAGATAAACATTAAAACGAGTAGCCCACACCAGAAATAATTGCACTCTACCTATCACACTGACAAGCTTAAATAAATGCAATAAATGAATGCAGCCCAGCAGGGGCATATACAGGGGCGGGGCCATAAGGGGAATGGTCCCAAGCTGAAAGCTGATTGGCCGGCAGAGAGTCCCCTCCCCTGTCACTCACCAATTCAAATCATATCATTGGCTAATGATCAGGTTGGCTTCTCTGTATGAATTATGGCCCCTCTTATGCCCCTCACCTTAAAAAAAATCCCAGAATCACCCCTGCAGCCCAGAGCCCAGAAGAGACTTCCCACAATGGTCCCGCAGGTTTGCCTCCATGTGATAATTCAACTGGCGCATTTACCAACGAGAGCCAGAGAGATTCCTACCGCTGGCTCGCCGTAGAGCTCGGACTAAGATTCACCCTCGGAGCCGCGTGTCCAGGCAGGCCGCGTGTGAAGATGACAGTAGCCTGAAACAGTTTGCGCAATCCAGTGCCAGCTCACGAGCGGAAAGCCTGCGCATCGCTGAAGTATTTGGGGCATGGCCTTTAAGCTGTGTCAGGTTAACGGATGTGCAAACTCAAAAGCATAACCTGGGAAGACAGAATAGCTGGTGACATTTATTACATAATAAATTGAATTTTCCTGCTAGCTTCCGATTCCTGTTGAGGCCATATCCACAATCTTATCCCCTTTTATTGCTTTGGAGAACCAGACTCTCTGTCAGGGAGGAAGAGGCCTCCTTTGTATCCGCATAATACGAGAACAGACAGGAAAAGCCTTAGGTTATGTGGCCTGGGCTGGAATGGGGGCCAGGATCGAGTACGGGTGGGATAAGTGTAAGGAGCGGGGCCAATTGTAAGGGGCGTGTCCATAGAGAGGGTCTTGATTAAAGTGACACTTCTTACCTTGTGATTGTTTGGCTTGATGCAGCGAACGAAGAAGGGGTTGGACGAGCTGAGAGTGGCCATTAGGGAGTGCAGGGAATTCTGGGTAGAGAGGAGAAATGAGACAGCAAGATGTTACAGATCAGGTAAAAAAGGGAGTACAGGTAGCAGGGTAATGGACAGCCATCTTTAGGGCGGGCCGGTCAGAGCAGAGCGCCATGGTAATGGGTCTGCCAGGGATTTCCCGACTCTCGTTACCTGTGTGACACTGGCCCCTTTTAGTTAATTACCCCGGCAGCCCATTCCCTAGCCCACATCACTCTTTCATCTGCCATCTCCATTTATCCAGTAGGGGGTGCTGGTGAGCCTTCGTTTAAATGAAGTATTATTATGCAGCATTCTCATGGTCACTTTTCCAGAGTATAACATATTAAAAATGTATTCTCTATGATCAGCATGTTGTTTTGCCGGGAGCGACTTCCGCCTGCAGGACAGTTGGTCACATTACTGGCCAACTGGAGGTTAAGTACCTCGTTTATGGGTACAGCAGTTGGGGCCCCCTGGGGCTTTGGACCAGCGCATGAACTTGACCCTCAAGCTGGTGTTTGCCTACTTGGTTGTCCTGGCCGGAACCCATGGTGTCGTAAACCACGAGGTTGGCTCCGTTTTGAGGAGAGGACCGGGAATGAATCCTTCTGGGTCTGGTGCCATTTGGTACTGCTGGACCCTTTTTGAGGCTCTCAGCATAGTTTGATTGACTTACTTGTCATTTGTCATCCGATCAGATGGGTGGGGCCCTGGTGGCCGTAGGGCCCTAAGCAGCCACCCGGGCCAGGCCTTCCTCCCGCTCACCTTGAACTGGGAGCTGACGGTGGGTCTCCTGTGCTTTGAGCCACACTTGAGGGTGTCCTGGTTGTTGCGGCTGCAGACGTGCTCGAACAGGTCGTAGACAAAATCCAACCTGCACAGCGGAGGGTTAAGAAGCACTCAGCAGGGTCCGACCGGCGCTGGCAGAGGGGAGACGGGCCCCCCTGCGCAGACACACGCAGACATGGGCTCGCACGGGAATGCCAGACACAGGAGCATGCACACACCTGCACACACAGACGACAGCGCAGGAAAGTAAAAGCATGCAGAAGTGTATACACACACACACACACACACGCGCGCGCGCGCGCGACCAAATGCAATACACAAACCGGCATGGACACTCTCATGCAAGAAGAGCTCTTATATCCGGCATTCAAGTAACCGGCACAATTGTAAAATCAGTATAAAAATTAGAAATTCATAACAATAAGTAATAACAATATTCAACTAAAAAAATCACACTTAACTAAACTAAAAATGAACATTTTCCCAATACATATGTGAGTATCTGCGTATGGCTATAGAGTGGCAGGCTTTAGGAGTCACACTGCTTGTCCCCCTATAGTTTACCTCTCAATCTCTTGTGTTGTGTGATGTAGCACAACAATCATTACTGTGTGCAGGGATCATCAACCAATCTGTGGCAGAAAGTTTTGACTGAGTAAAAAACTATATAGGCTATGGTTTTAAATACCAAGTCCAAGGTAAAAATTGCATTTTAATCAAAATGTCTGTCAGAACCCGCAGTGGTGTTGACCCCTGATTGTGTGTGTATAAAAGGGTTAAAGTGTAAGAAATGTGTTACGATTCAGTGCAAGAATGTCATTCATCTCTCCACCAGTGCAGAAGTTGCCGCATACGAGAGCTTTTACCGTGTTTTGTAGTTTTGGCGTGTTTATGTGGCTGAATGCCGCACACACTGATCAGCCTGCTCAGTGACGGCGTACAGACCTGCTCTCCCTCAGCAGATTGAGGATGTCATCTCGGAAGGTGTCCCGATTCTTCTCCAGTGTGCCCCGTACGTCATACACCACCTGTGCACAGAAGAGCCACCAGAGGGCAATGAAGAGGCTCCACATCCCCAGACAAGGGGGACATAAAGGTTTCAAACTAAGCATGACGTCGTGTGTGTGCGAGGAGAGGAGCGTGTGAACTCAGCAACTATGCGGAAAGGCTTGATTTAATAAGTAAGAGGTAACAGAACTCCAAATCAAATTAGGGGGAATGTGGTCTTTAAGAAGAATCAGACTGAACACTGCATACCTCTCCTGCGTAGTGTTTCACTCCAAAGAAGTGGATGGCCACACGTGGCTTCACATAAAAGGGATTTTTCTGTAACCAAAGACCAACGATACACAGATATTAGTAAAGAGTCCAGGCCCATCACTCAACTCACACCCTCCCTAAACGTCTAAGTCACTGCAAAGTCTCGCCGCGGCTGCCTGTCACTGGCTCCTCCTGTCAGTAACATCTGCACATTCCTGGAAAAAAAAAAGTTTTAAAGTAACACGAGCTTGTATAACAATGTGATCCCCACCTCCAGGATTGCCAGTGCCTGAAATAAACGCACCTACTTCTGAAGTGCAGACATTTTTAAACACGTTGGGGCTGAAAGTGAGAGATCTGCGTATGTTTATGCTCAAGACAGGCCAATATCAACAGGCTCTCCTGTTTACTTTATACCGAATCCCCTTAAATGTAGTGCTGACCCCAAAGTCGGGATGGAGACGGATCGTTTCGCTGCCGCTTCAATCCCCGCACAGCTAAGCGGCCTTAAGCAAGCTTAAGCAGCAGGTCCAGACCTTCAACACAAGCCCACCGCAGTGAGGGCCCCTCGTCGATCTCCACGGTGGGAAAGACACGACCCACTCCGTGTGCGGGGCTATAAAACACAGCGTCCTGTGGCTCTAAGATACTCTCTGCATCCCTCACCGCACTCACCTCACGCTTTGTGTGAGCTGTTTACGGCCGGCTCGGCTGGGGAGGGGCTGGGCAGTCAGCCAGCTTTGAACCCCCCAGAAGTTTTTATTCCCATATTCTCCTCGCTGAATTCCACCCCCATCCCCCAGCGCTAACATTTGATATAGTAGCTGCTAGCCGGCTGTTACGACTGTGTGGTAATGCCGTATGCAATCGGCTTCAATCAACTAGTGATTCTATGGCTTTGTCTTGTGCTGTGGGGCATGCTGGGAACTCCGGCTTCTAAAAATGAATTGAATTGAGCGGAATAGAATAGCGGCTGGCTAACAAGGCTAAGTGAGCCCATGGAGCCAATGGGGCTCTTTCTCATGGGCGTCCAGGTGCATAAGGGCGATGATGTCATGGGGTATGTCACGTGACCCACCGAGTGCTGGAAATGCAGCTTCCCCAGCAGGGTGTCATCGGTGGCTTTCGGAAAATGGCTCTCCTCGTTGATCAGAGCTAGGAGCCCCAGTTTCTGTGAAGGACAGGGGCAAAGAGCGACCGTCACCGGGCAAATGAGCGCCAATACGTGGGTGGTGGGGGGGGGGGATGGTTTGCGATCACAGATGGTTTACCTTCTCGATGAGGTCCAGGCACTCGCCATTGTCCATCCAGTCGATGTCCTCCCAAACCAGGCCCTCCCTTGAAGACCACACAAAGTTACCACTGACGGACGAAGCCTAAACCACAACAGCGCCCCCTACCTGCAGTATCTAAAAGTGCCTGATACGTCAATCAGTAACACTGAGGTGCGCCACTGAAGAGATGGCTGGATCTGGTGTGCGTCGTGTGTACAGTGCGGAGTGTAGAAAAACGCCTAATGAACCGGTACAGATGCCTTCACCGGCACTGCTGCCACGTTGACGTGGAGGAGCTGTCAGGTACGGGACAGGCGGAGCTTCGCCGTGGAAACCGAGACTGACATTCACACGGTTATTTAAGTCATAGTGCTAACGCTGGGCACGTTCGCCCTTCATTGCGGGGTATACCTCATTCACCACATGACAGATCGGCAGCTCGGGGGTAAAAGGGGCTTCCTGCAGGTAGGAAGGCTGGAATAAACCATGTCCTCCACGGGGGACTGGCAGTTGCCCATGACACCTCAGGCAGCCGGGATTTAAATGTCACGTCACCCCCCACCCCCAACAGAAAATTTGACAGTGGGAATGACTCCTCCTACCCCCTCCCACATTATCGCATAAAAAATGCAACATCTAAGATCTTCATCAAGTCCCGGGAGGACACCCCTGCAGCTAGACTAATTTGTTCTGAAAAATGACGTGCCAAGATAATGTAACATTGTTTTCTCTTTTATTTCACCTAATTACAATAAATCCTTCAATTATAATCTGAAGCTGCATTCCTTAGAGGAAAAAAAAGGCTCCGGAATGAGATTAACGCAGGGCAGCTTATTTGCATGCGGGGGGTTCCATGTCAGCCTGTCATTCTGAACAGGGGAGTCACTGTAACTAATGAGATAAGAGCGAGTCTCTCCCAGATCCCTCATTTTTAATTTATCCATCTCTCCCTGCCTTCCTGCTTTTTCTCCCTCCAGCTAAGCTGCTATTCACGTACGGAGGACCGTGCAAAAAACGTGGCTCCCCCCCTGCGGTTAAGCTCACTTGTTGTATTCCAGTTGTTCCAAGGAGAAAATGTGCTTGTTGAAATATTCCTGAAGCTTCTCATTTGCATAGTTGATGTTGAACTGCTCGAAGCGGTTGACCTGCAGGAAGGGATCCATTATTTTTTGTTCAACAGGAAGAAAAACAATTATCCTTACTTTCCCTATCAGTCAGGATCTGGCATTAATAACCCGGCAAGTGACTTAATTTGCAAAGAGGGATAGAAAATAGAGGTATTCGTATCTAATGAAACGTGTTAATCACTGGTAGTGGGATTATCAAGTACAGAAGACTGATGGAGAAGAAAACAGGTGGCCATTGTCACCTCGAAGTTCTCGAAGCCGAAGATGTCGAGGATGCCGATGGACTTGAAGTCGTCCTTCCCCTGTATCCGGCTGTTGAGTTTCCGGATGATCCAGGTGAAGCACTGGGAGTACAGAGCCATGGCCATGGAGTCCCTGGAATCCACAGCCTGCGGGGGAGGGACAGTGATTTTGGGCAGTGAATCAGCCACGGACACCCCTGCTGGACCACAGAATCACCTGCTAGGGTTTTTTTAACTAGATCCTGTCGACGGCCTCGCCATCCCTCCCGCCATCTAATCTCTACCCCTCCCAAATCCCCCAACCGCCCCCCCCCCCGACACACATACACTGTCCACACCTCTCCAAAAATCTTTATTATAAAGCCCGACTTTGAATGACTTGTCTCAGTTCAATCAGGTTCACCACATCTGCGCCAGAGGCTGGTCTTCCCTTTGCTACGAATAAGCAGTGCTGTTTCAGTTTTGCTGTAAACCATCTCAAAATTTGAGCAGTTCCAAATATTCCTCCAATGTGTCTGTAAAGTTTGAAATAGATCCGTCAAATACTTTTTGAGTTACTGCACTAAATATGTACACCATATGCATTCGTGATCCAGGGAATGCAATAATCAGTATCTGTTGAACCATACGTTAAGTAGGCTGCAGTGATACAGTGCATTAGCATGCAGTAACTAGAAACCAGCAGGGGTTGTAGCACACTAGGACCAGTTAGTCACTATTGGTTACCCTTTATCCCCAACAACTGCTTTAATTACATGCTACGTAACATGAAAAGTGTGGTTTCTGATCCTCCTTACATAGAGGGGTATACAGTTCAGCAAAATTATATATGTTGTTCTGACATCTGACTCCGTGGAATGTGTTTGTGTTGGATTAGAGGTTGGACCTCCTTATTCAGCAACAGACAATTCAAGCACCACCACCAGTGCACTTTTGTGAATGGATGGTTTCTGGGAGCAGAGCCGGTGCAATCCTGTTACGCTCATTCAGTCAGTCGTATTTTGTTGTATACTATCAAGATGAAAAGTGGAAAACAAGGTACTTCCACACTACATCGGCATGAACATGGAAAGATTAACTGGAGGATCAGTAGGCCATGCAAACCCCTTCAGACATCCTACTGATTAAATTAACTAGTTTCTTATTTGGAGTGCCTAGAAACATTCATATCGGAGATGTTCTCCAGCCCAGAAGAGTCCCTTCCATGTGTCTGTCTGTGACCCATCAGCCCTTTCAAACACCCCTGCTGATTCACCCAGCCATCTCTTACCTGCTCCACAGAGAGAGGTGTCGTGATTTCCTCTCCCCGTAAAATCATGGACTTGTGGGTCAGCACCTCGGCCAGCTGCACTGGGTCCAGCCCTAGGAGCTCTGAAGCCCAACTCAGTGCTGGAGCACAGGGCAGAGGAACACGGTCAGCATGGGACAGTGTGTCCAGGCTCACATCACAGACATTGCACACGACGCCCAAGGCTGACATCATCAGCACTTGACAAGGACCTCAAGGCCAAATCATCAACATGGAACCACTCATGCAGGATCACACATTCTGATTTTAATTTGTTTACTGAGGACAACAGTACATACATTTTTACAGCATTTTTTTTTACTGAATTGCAAGAATTCGATCCAAACCCCCACTACTAAATTTAGCTTGTTTCTTAACTCTGAGAGGAAGAAAAACATCCTCAGTAGGATGATAAGAAAGGCCTGATCTCTGCGGGGAAGTCTCCATCCTGTTTTTGCCCTCCTGGGTGTGCTGACCTGATTTGGAGGTGACCTGAGCCCCGCCCGCGGTGGCAAACTCGATGTCCCCTGTGTGCAGCACGCCGGCAAGGAGCCTCAGGATCTCGTGGATGTTCTCTTCGCTGAAGTGCATCACCCGCATGGAGTTCTGCACACAGAGAGCCACAGTCAGGCAGCTCGCCACTAGGGGGCAGCCAAGAGGCACTTTTGCAAGTCATAATTTTTTTAGGGGACAGAGTGGTGGATTGTTACGATGATCCCACATCTAGTTCAGTGGGTTAACTTACCCTATAGACTGGAGATCAGGCATGTAGTCAATTTGAACCAGCCTCGAAATTTTCTTCGGGTCCCAGATTGGCAAAATCAACAGAAAGGGACCCCCCCGCCCCCATGTCCCACTGACAAAAACCGCTGGGATGGACACGTTAGTACTGTTGCCAGACCACCCTGTAAAATGTATTTCCTGGCTACGGCCCAGCTGAAGATCACAAAGAACCCCTGGAAAAAGTGGCATCGATTTAAGACGAACTGATCTTCATACTGTCCCTTTCCCAGCATAGGTCTCCTTTAACGAATACCGTGTACAAAGGTGGTTAATGCAGAATATTAAAAGGCAGAGAAAGGGCCTGAAGAAGCTAAAGGAGATGAATATGGTGTAAATCGAACGGGAAGAGTTAAATGCTCTGGGGGTCCCTGGAGGACCAAGTGCCCATCCTTCCTCGGGCACGTAGACCTTATGCGTGTCAAAAAGAGGCACGTAGGCATTATGGGAACAGTAATTATACGCAGCGGCGGTTACAGAAAACAGGTGGGTTTGAGCAGAAGCAGATGGAGCGCGCGACAGGCTAAAGCAACCCGGGCCACTTAAATCCAGGCCTCCTTCTACCCCGCGGAGCTCCGATTTAAGCAGGGGGCGCAGCCGGTCACCTGTGTCACTGGCGCAGTCTCTGTGCTCCCCTGCTGCAGCAGCGAGGACCATAACAGGGTAAACAGGGAGGAGGAGGTGTGGACGCGGAGGCGGGAAATGGGGGCGGAGTGAGGCCTTACCAGGACTTCCTGAAAGATGTCCCTGTCGTTGATGGTCTTGTCCGTCACGCAGCCGGACTGTCGCAGGTAATGGTGGCTTTCTGGTTGTGTGAGACCGAAGGCCTCTGCGAAAACACACAGGGCAAGTTGTCATGGGGTACACCTGGGTGCCCTCCCGTGAGACAAAATGACAAAACCCATCCTCTTTGGTCATATACCACCCCATCCTCACTGTCCTCCTAAATTGTTCTGCGTAATTGTCATTCACATGAAGGTAAATCGTGGGTCATGTCATGGATGTTCATGAAATCCATTCTTTGCATAGGTCTGGCAGAACATGACAGGTGTTTAAAAGGTCAGGGGTCACTGGGAGGATGTACTTCCCCCTGTATTTAAAAACAGCATCCCTATCAACAGTGAAACAATTTTTAATGACTTTTATTTTGAAAATGTCTTGCTCCTGTCATGTTGTGAGTCCTTAGCTTGCTGTGATTGGCTGAGGTTCCATGTGTTCTGCAAAATCCACATCCCGACTCAATGACTACAGTTTAGTTTGTGGTAAGGTATTACATGGGGGCACGGTTCCGGACCCCCCCCCAGGACTGAACCCCTACACCGTTGGGCTGAAGTAATCCTCACACCCACGCCGTCGTCTCTTACCCTTCTGCTCCGCATCGGTGCCCGCCAGCAGGGCGTAGAATACATGGTAGTTCCTCTCCCCTGGGTTCTGCCTCACCACCCGGTTCTGTCCAAACACAGCAGTGGTGGGCACCGTACCTCTCACAGGTCAGCCCGCAGTTGGTGAGCCCCCGCGGGAGGGAGCAGGTGGCTGGCACACTACAGCCTGCACGTCTTACCTTTTCTAGTAGATCTTCAGCAAGAAGCTTCAGTTAAGGAGATAAGCACCTTCTCCGTGAACCGTTTGATCATGATGCGATTTTAAGTGGTGTCCCTGACATTGCTGCTACTGCCAGGCCATTTGAAATAGGTTTTTCTCCTTTCCAGAGCTGATGCCTGTATTTTAGCTCTCATCTTCTGCAGTTTTTAGGGCAAGAAGGCAGTTAATAAATACCTGTCATCCACTTTCCCTAACCACCCATTTCCAGTGCCTCTAACCAGGGGTGATTCTGGGATTTGTCCCCCTAAGGGTCAAATCCTGGTAAAATAAGAGGTGACAAACTCTATCAAACTATCAAACACCAAGATAAAGTTTGGCAAGGGGGGGGATATCTGTATGAAAATGTGGGACAAATCGCTAAATAGTGTTAATATACGGGAAGGTCTAGAATTGGGTCTAGAATTGCATCTGTGTCAGACTTCCCAGAGGACTGTTCCACGAAACAGGATTTCTTGCTTAGCTGGATAACTTGTCGGATTTAAGGTAGTCTGGGCTAAATGTAAGGGAACAAAAATAAAGTCCATTTAGCCCAGACTACCTTAAATCCAAGAAGTTATCTGGCTAAGCAAGAAATCCTCCTTCATGGAATACCCCCCAGGTCTGTATTCCTAATGGGACCCCTACACTACCCCTAACATTGCGAGGGGCTGTGAGAGTCACGGGTTTCAGGATACAGTCCACGATCTTGCCGCCCTGGATGTTCCCCTTCTGGCAGAAGTGCAGCTGTATGAACTTCCCGAAGCGGCTGGAGTTGTTGTTGTAGACGGTCTTGGCGTTCCCGAAGGCCTCCATGATGGGGCTGTGGGAGGGGGAGGGGGAGACATCAGGACGCGCGACACACGAGGGAAACACTCAATCAGCGAAGAAAACACCGGATGTGGAGAAGGTTCCGCAAGCTGTATGCTAAACAACCTGCAGGCTGACGCCACCATGCAATTTGTTTCAATTTATTATACAGTGACTCCTTTCCCAATTGGGGGGGGGGGGGGTTGGTGGTGGCCAGTCACTCCAGGCACTGAGATCAACCCGAACTTCTGCCAAGTTGAAAATGCAAAACCACGCGTCCCCCTCGTTGCCGTGGGCACCGTCTCCATGGCGACACCCACCTGCTCTCGAGCAGTGCGTGCTCCACGTGCGACGAGGCCGCCTTGGCCCTGGCCCCCAGCGAGCGCTGGCTCATGGCCGAGAGGTAGCGCAGGATCAGCTTGGTGCTCTCCGTCTTTCCCGCGCCGCTCTCGCCGCTGAAAGACACGGAGGGGGGGGGGGAGGAGTGGCCAGGAGGGTTAGACATGAGACTGACCTCCCCTGCAGACAAGATTGGACAGAAGTACAGAATCATCTCCATGCCGGAATAACCTCCTGTGCTGGGCCAGCTGCTTCAGTACCCCACCGTGCACATCGAGCCTCCGGGAATGAAGACGGCTCAGAAATCAGGTGCATCATCACCATTGTTAGTAACCATAGGTTGCACTTAAAAAACAATGGTGTCCATTTTTGAAAAGTGTGTAAGCGATAGCGACTCCCAGTGACCTAGACTGCTCTACCGAGGAATTCTGAGTTTTTGGATAAATTGTGTGGAACACCCTGAACACAGCCCTGAACACAGCCCTACACAGCCCTGAACAAAACCCCTAACCACAGCCCCACTGCAGAGCATCTCCTCCGCATTCTTCACCCCGTTCAAGGGCAAACCTGCAGCATGTGCTTGGCCACAACACCTTAATAATGATAAATAAGCCAATTATCGGGCATTTTATTTAACATCAGATCATGCAACATTAACGAGGAGAGTGACAGACAAACAGCAATTACACTCGGAGCGCTCCCAAGTAATGGCAATTAAGCCTGACGCTCGGGAGTGCATAAATTATGCAGTGTCACAGGTAATTAGAAGCGTGCATTAACTGGCAAAGCACAAACTAATCACACTAATAGGTAAGAAATGGGGTAAACGAAAACTCAGCACCCCCTCTGCATGACTGAACACCGTTTATCCAAATTCAGACGACACTAAGGGGCTGGAATAATGCATGAGGAGGGGGAGAGACGTCAGGACGATATCGACAGAGACAGGGCTACGCCTGAGGATGCTGGGCCTGGGATTTCAGGCCCTGGTCCGCAGTCTTTCCTCAGATGCTGACCATAGTCGTCTTGGGGTCTCTGCAGGACATAGACAGCCTTAAACAGGGTCTGATCTGGGAGAGCAGGTAGACATTTTATGTTAGCGCCGTTAGCGATTATAAATAAAGGAAAAAGAAATCACTTAGTTTTGTGTCAGGCTGCTGGCGGAGGATAGACTATTAAGAGGCTGCTGCGTGTAATTTGTTGGTGTAATTCTTCCCGATAAGTCACATCCAAGTTATTTATATAGAGAAGTCATGTGGAAATGCACATTGCAAAATGGTATTGGGTTACACTTTTAAAGTATATTACGTGGCCTGTATTGTGTGCTGTGGGACATTACAGCTGGTTTAAACTGGCACAGAATGGTCACAGCACAAGTGCCAGCACAAGAGGAACAAGTGATTCAGCGAGGGGCCACTAGAGGGCAGTATGTCCTGATAAAACCATATCTAAGAAAAGCAGCACATGGAGCTAATTCTGTACAAACATATCAGCTACTTATATCCACAATGCACATCACCGTGCACACATGTTAATGTCGAAAGCTTGTTGACGCTTGGCTATACCAGATTGTGAATGGGTAGTGTAGAAAAGTAAAACACGAATAAGGAATATCTGGAGGCCTTTCTTGAAGAGTAGGGCTACATTTCTCTGCATATAAAAAACAGGCAAGGCCCGTTGGCCCCCAAATGGATTTTTACAAAAACGGGGGGAGGCCCCCCCCCCCCCCCCCCGCCGTTGTGGGACTTTGGTACGATCCAGGCTGGGAAATTGACCCAGGGTGCTGTGATAGCTGGTGCAGTGACCCAAAAGTCCTGGGGCCACATGCTGACGCAAATATATCAGGGACATGGACACAGGAAGCCCCCTGAATATTGACGGGTTTTTCGCACACTGGTCATTCCTAATACTGATGCTCGCTCAATACCCAGGCTTGCTACTGACAGACTTAGATCGTTACTTTTGCATCTATATATCAATACAGATTCATGTCTCCCCGTAAAACTGTCAGTAACCCGAGGCGTCCTTCACGCGACCTTCTCAAAAGGTCACAGCCGGTGTCCCCACGGCTGAGCCGTTTTCCTGTATGGTGCCGTGTTGATGCCTCCAGTACGGCAAGCAGCGAGGCGTGCGGCAGCAGTGGTGGGGTAAAGGCGGACCCCGGCTCAGAGGTCAGGGGGGGCAGCCAATCGGAAAGAAGAAAAGTCCCACAAACTGGCATCTGATTCGCCCTTTACCCGGATCTGTCTATCTCCAAGCTCCCTCCCTGTAACGCTACAGCCTAGACGGGCCTATCAAGGACCTCCGGCAGGCTCTTGAAGAAAAATATTTACCCTGACAACAAAGTAGCGGTGCGGGGGGTCGTGGGACGAGGCGAAGCCCAGCTCTGACTGCCTGCTTTCCGCTGAGTGAGGAGAAGGTCGCCCATCCCCTGGCTAAGGTCGCACGTCTGTCTTCAGCTACAATAACCGAGGGTGCCGAGTCGGGCGGTGAAGGTCCGGGACGAATAAACACGTTTATTTCCTGTCGCGGGGACAGTTTATACAACGGCTGGCGGGCGGGACGTTCCAGGGCAGGGCCCGCAACTCGGGCCCGCTTTGGGCTTCAACCCTCCACATGTGTTTCAGGGTGATATTGGGTCAAATTCCAATTCAGAAATAAACCGTCGAAGGCACTTCTGGACGCCTCAGACGGGACGGTGGTGGCGGGGGCGGGGGGGGTTCAGTTATTAATATGCCTTAAATAAGCAGGCAAATCTGCTGATGGAGGATGAGAGAGGCTGCCAGAAGACACCCAAGCCAAGGTTCGCTACAAAAAGCCAGCTGTTCATAAAAGGCCGGCTCTCACTTTCTGGGATGGCGTCACGCGAGATGTAGAGCTTCGGACAACAGTGGAGAGGATGAGCCCCCCCCCGAAAGAAGACCCACTGGAAAACAAACAAATGACAATGGCAGCCCACCTTTGCGCGGAAATAGCATATAGATACAGGTGGTGGGGGCGTCAGCAGAGCCGTGAGTGGGTTTCAGATCACATGGGCGGGGGGGGGGGGGGCCCCCCCTGTCTCGGAAGGCAGGAAGGCCACCAGACAGACTGGCACCCCCGCCCCATCCCTGGCGCTCATTACCACAGGGCAGATCTCCTTCGCTGGTCACAGACCGGGAACGAGACCGAAGGTGGGGGGCGGGGCTTATGGCAGGAAAGGGGAAGCCGTAACCAAGGGCGACACCACGCCCCCAGCTGGCGGCTTGGGACCTGAGCAGGTTACCGTCACGACCCTGGTGTACTTCAGCCCTCACATGTGACGAGTGACTTTCACCGGGTGGAAGCGGAAACCAGATAGCCGGTCTCGCATAAATACGAGGAAATGAGCGACCACTGCTAATTACTGCAGCGGTCAGTGGGAGAGACCTCCTAAAAACAAAGGCATCCAGAACTATATTCCTGTCCTGAAATCAGTTTATTTTTTTGTCCCTATAAGTACATCTTCATTGTCTGGCAGGCACTTTTGTCCAGTGCGATGTTTAAGTGAAACAGCACGTTACAAACATACTGCTTGCAAGCAGTTGATTAAGCATAAGTGCAACTAGGCTCAGTTTCCAAAGAATGCTCGGTTACACGCAGCATTGCAACACCTCACTTTGTTTTCAATTCGACACTAATCTGAAAACAGAAACCTAGTTAATACCCAAGCTAAATGGATCGCTGATATTCATCTGAGGAAAAGGAGGAGTTCAAGGTTACCCGGTGAGCAGATGCTGACATCATCTCTGTGGCAACACAAGCCACTCCCACAACGGCCGGCCAGCCAATGGCTGCACCCCTGCTCACAATGGGCCAGTGGATGGGCCGGTGGCAGGGACTTCTAATGAGCTATTCAGAGGCACAGTGGCATCAATTGTTATGTTGATCCCCGGTGATATAGACTGTGTCACTGCACAAAGAGGGCAGAGTGTTTTATCTCCCTGATTAAGGCCGTTTCGAAGCATCTTATGCCAGGTTGACGCCTGTCTGGTCGTACTATGTAGGCAAGCAGGAAAACGCAGTAGGAACCAAATGGACTGTCAGTCAGTTCTGATCCCACTGGCTCCTTTCTGGTACTGAGAGGTAACGTGTCAGACGTCTGCCTGCCGTACTGTATTGCGGTGTTTCGGAACTCCGTCCCCTGGGACCCCCAGACGGTCCATGTTTTTGCTCCCTCGCAGCCGGACCGAAACGGGCCTCGCTGTGAACGAGCATGCGGCTTCGATCCGGCCTCACGGCGACAAGCTGTCGGACTCTCCGCTCTCCCCCCGGCTCCCTCTGCTCTCGGGGCCCCGGCCTATGTCTCATTACCCAGAATCCTCCCCCCCATAGGAAGCGGGGGTCCGGGTACGTGTTTTCAGCC
>JAOYFF010000081.1:1796186-1807840 GCA_025773925.1 Cryptomyrus ogoouensis
TGCTATAGGTTTACGAGGCACGTTAATGGGGGGGTTGGACGGGGGGGGGGGGAGAAATCTTCCCCCGGAAAACTGTACTTTCCAGTCCTATTTGAATTCAATTCCCATCAAAAGCAAAATAAACTCAAACGAGGCCAGAAGAGACTTTGGCAAGGGACTGTGCAAAACTTAAAAAAAATGTAAAAAATCATGGGGGTATTTAAGGAGAGCATGGGGAGAGACTAAACTACCTGGGGGGGGGGGGGGGGGCGGGGGGGGATGTCCCCCCCCCCATTTTTTGCCTTTAGATCATAAAGTCACCTTTAGCTCCATTAAACACGGCACAGCCCTGTTAATCAGCTACAAACAGCTGGCCTTGTGAAAGGACCACAAAAACATCCAGGCTTAATCCAGACCACCTTTTAACGGAGGCTGTCTCCCCAGTAGGGAGATATCAGGGAGATATTCTGGAGATATCAGTACCATTACAAGATAGATTACGCAGCGGAATGAAAGCAAGCCAGAGTGTCAGGCCGGCGTAATCGGGTCATTCCTCCGATGTCGCTTTGGCTGCTCGCGCAAGAAATCAGTGGGGATTAGCAGCAGTGCGTGACGCGGCACAATGCACGGTGGCGGCCAGCTACACCCTCAACAAAGGTGCTACAGGGACACTAAAAACAGAGAAACACCTGGGGGAGGCTAAGCCCCCGTCAATCAATAAACGTCACCCAGTCCAGCTATCGGGGACAACTAATCGTTAGGGCCTGGGGCCGATGTGGGCGGAATTGAGTTTAGACAAAATACTTATTTATTGCATGCTGGGGTTGGGGCCTTGTTGACCTCGGGGTGGGGTGATCGGGGGCACCTCTATTCAGAAACTCTACCCGCGACACCCCCTCATCCCCTCAGGCACGCCACTCTGTAGTAATTACCTCTCCGCTTTACTGCTGAGCCAATCAATTATTTACACCTTTCCACCTCTCTGGCGAAAAAACCTGCAAGGGGCAACGAGAGAGCGAGCCGCACACAAATCCTCGGTGGTCTCTGATCAACAACAGTCACTCTCTCGATACTCACATCCCCAGACCAGCTGGGTAGCAACACGCCCGAAAACGGCGATGTCACCAAAAGCAGATGCCTACTGGATGGATTTTAGGTGTGTGACAGCGGCTGTGGTGTAACTGCGAACCATGCTAACAGCTAACAGCTAACAGCCTCGAGTAGTGGGGGGGCATGTCGTTTATGCGTGCCTGGCACCGAAAGGCGTATTTCCCGAAAACATGCCACCCTCGCCTGATGAGTCACGCATGTTTTCGGAGATTCGGTTTCAGCAGACGTGTGAAAACATGGATGCAGGTGACGGAACACTGCTCATCAGGCCCCCCCCTTCTCCCCCCCGTGAGGGTGCCCCATTCGGGAGGCCTGGGCTCATCATAACCCTGCTTAAACACGTCGACGCCACAAGTGCTTCAGAAATTAGTCGCCTCTCCATCCGCAGTTTTCCTTCCATGGTGCAATGACACACGGTTTGGTGACCTGCCCACCGAGCTTGTGCCCGGTGGCAGACTGGCATTGCAGGTAGGCGGGCGCTTCTGCCACGCGCCCCGTGCTGCCTGGGAGATGCTCCAGGCCCCCGTGCAGTGAGTAAACCACTGCAGGACAGTGGGAAGTTCACTGAATCGGAGCGCCAGGTAAGGGTCTGTTACACAACAGCAGCCGAAGACCAGAGAATCTGTCCATCAGTTTCCTCACTGCTCTTCATCTGAACCTTCTTCAGCGTAGACCGAGAGCTAGCAGCAGTTCAAAGGCAGGTTGACAGAATCCTCAGGCTTATTAACCGTCCTGTATGGCTTTTTTGGGCCTACAATATTTTTTAACACACGGACCACAGGGATTTTCATTTACAATTCGAGACAAGTCTGCACACACATTTACATGTATGTAAGACTTTTATTAGCTTGTAAATAGTCTGTATGCTTTGCAAGCTACCCCAACGCTTTTGATGTAGCTCTTTATAGGTTCGTAATGCAATAATACAGATTTGCCATGAGATTTCTTGCGTGAACGTGAGAGTCTGAAAGCGTGAGCGTCACGCCTGATGCGTGCGAGCTGGCAACCCTGCAGATGCTATTAAGGAAAATGATAGTAGTGTCTGCCCTTTGGCTGGCATCCATTGCTTGACCTCTGTTCTCATTTGCAAGACCACACACCATAAAGGATACATCCGCATATTAAGGCCTTGCGACTTTCACTTCCCGTCAAAGCCTTAAGGAAGAGAACAGTTTATCCGTTAAGGGGAAAAAGATCCATGTCTAATTAAACCGGTGTGGACACAACAAATCCAAACTCAAACGCCTATTAGAGTCCTTGCAACTAGAGAACCAAGGTCAAATATCATTCAGCATAAAATGATGGGGGTGGTCTGTGGCTCATTGGGTTAAGAGTCTATACCAGTAATCAGAAGGTCGGTGGATTGTATCCCACAGTTGGCACAGTGATTTCACTAGTGAGGCCCTGAACAAGGCCAGAGGCTCAATGGACTCTCTAACCCTGCTTTCAACTCTAGATCACTTTGGATAAAAGTGTCTACTACATAAGGAATTCGTAAGCTGTGAGAAATGTCAAGAAACCACCAAGAAATCTCGCCGGCATTCCATCTCAGCTTTGCAGCATGTCTTGTCCTAACTGTAGCAGTTCACGGCTCCCTCATTAACCACAGCTGCCGTCAGCCATAAGTGTCTTCCTGAGACTGATAAAGGCTGCTGTCTTAATTAGCCCCTGAAATACTGAGAAAGTAGTAATTATTGACTGACTGCAACAAAAACAAGTCAGACAGCACACTGATCTGTCTCTGGCTGATCTGTCGTGTCAAGAGCCTTTGGGATTAGAGGGGAACACACGCCCCAGATTCTTTGGGCGGGAGACGTCGAGATCAGCATTCCGCTTCAGCCGTGAACGCAAGCTCCATGGCCGAGAGCAGCCTTATCTGCAGCCGGCAGGAAGAGATGCTGGCGCGCGCTCCCCCGGCTAAATGCGGATTTCGGCGTTATCGCGGGCCTCAAAAATAACCCCGGACCTTTGATGGCGGGGAAGCCGGCCCGCGTCGGGACGACGCGACAAGAGATGCAGAGAAACTCGGTGATCCACGCACCACGGGTGCACCGGAAGGACCCAGGATTAAAAAAAAAAAAACATGCAGAATTCCAGAAGATCTCAGAACATAAACGGAGGGGGGGGAGGCTGTTTACATTAATTTAGACTAAGCAAATAACTCGCTTTATCTGATCGCAAAAAGGCACAAAAAGCAGCTTTTCTAATAATAAACTAATGTCCGCACTAAAGCGTGATGAGGTAGGATAAAATCCAGCCAAAAGCTAATCACCCAGAGTCAGGGACTCATTCGCAGCCCCGGGTAAAGAAGGACGTTGTTGTCATCCACCATCTGCCTTTTCTTGCTTCCTGTTTTCCTACCCACTCCAAATCTACATAAAACCTTAAACGACTGGATCCCAAGAGTACTAGAAACAAGAAATAATACCTGTTACTCCAGTGTGTATAAAATTGCGTTAGAGTTTTATGGAAATTTAGTTTAGTACTTGACTATGGACTTGCCATCGTTTATATAGCTTTTAAATTAACGCATTGGCTTGGTTCTGGCCCCGACTTTGCCTTGAGATGCACGCCTGCATCACAGTCAGGCTCCACCAACACCGCCAGCCTCACCTGATCAGCACGCATTGGCTCTCCGTCCTCTTCCACAGGGCGCAGTAGCACTCGTTGGCCACGGCGAAGATGTGAGGCACCATCTCGCCAAGGTGATGCCGGCTGTACAGGTCCACGGAGGCCCGGTCGTACAGGTGGGGGATGAGCTTGTAGGGGTTCACTGCTGCCAAGATGGACCCGATGTAGGTCTGCAGGAGACACAAACGAGCAGAAGATCTCAGGCCATAAATATGCAGGTCAAATTTTGCACAAACCCTACAGGAGCCCTGGAGCAGTCTCTGGTGTTAAAGGCCTTGCTCAACAGGCAAATGACCACTCTACTAGCTATGGGATTTGAACTGATAACCTGCTGATCACAAGGTCTAAGCCACTGAACCACACACCAAAAACGTCGTGAGTGTGGGTCAGTATCATAAAGTAAATTTATGATTAAACCATGAGATTTTTAAAAATGACTAACATATTCCCAGCTAATTCATACTTGTTTTTCAATGGTATGACTGACATAATGCTGACCTTAGTCACATGACCTGGAAACCACTGAACCGCCAGACCCACGATATAGCGCCTTACCTTACTGAGTTTGTCTTGCATTTGATAGCCTCTGTTACATGCCTCATTACACTTGGAAATTCTGTAAACGCCATTTCTGGAGCAACACAGAGCGAGCCCCGTGTGTCAGGAAAGTTTTATTTGTGCTTGTTTGTTCAGCATTAAAAAAATATTCAATATGTTCCACGCTCGCTCTGCAGCTTGTGTGCGACAGCAGCTTCACCATTACGGAAAGTGAGACATTCTTTCAGTGGTTTTTATCTGAATAACAAACAGGCTTTAAAGGCTGTAGAAAAAGATGGAATGTATTTTCTGCAAAATAACTTTATACTTGTCCCTGTGAGAGACTGCCAAGGTCATATTTACAAAGAGGCATCTGGCAATAAACACTGTTTAAAAAAAATGGACAACCCAAATGATAAGAATAGAGAAATGGAGTGTCTTTAAGTGTCTTTATAGATTCCATAGAGCTAAATAAGTTTCTTTTCTTTGGGTTACAAACTCCTGAGTTCCGTCCTGTGTGACACTGCGTCTCCCTGATATACGCTAGCCTTCTGCAACATTTCCCTGGCAAACATTAGGCCATTAGAGTTCATAACTGTTAGCACTTAGCAGAAAGGTCTCCACAGAGATAGCAGGGTAAAGCTCTCTGGATTTACGATTTCCTCCTGGGAAAGAAAAATAAATCCATTTATGGTCCTCAAAATAGACCTGGCACTCCAATGTTTGAAACATGTGCTCTTAACATATGTAATACAGTTTGTAACTGGCCTCTGACTCGCATCTTGGCTCTTATTTCTGCTACCCTCGCAGTTCATGAACGTTTAAACAAGGCCTGTTTTATACTTAGGACAGAAAAAAACACCAAGAATTCCAAGGTAATGAGCAAGTCTGCAAAGGGATCCCTTGCAGGCCAAAGCAAACGAGCCTCGCACTTAATTGGCTGCATCAGTGGTCCAGCGCGCGCATGCTCTTCTCTCATCGTTAACGCCATCTTACGACTGTGGCCTATCCCTTCTTTAGGCAAGCCCAGAGCTACCGCTCACACCCCGGAACGTTATCACACCTCATGAAACCAAACTTCATGTCAGGATGCCAAGGAAAGCAAACCAACATGCGACTTTCATTTGTGTTGCAAAAAAAAAATGGATAAATGATATATATTCACACTTATTCATGTTTAAAAGGACACTAACTTGCTACACTTACATGCAATTTATTTAGCTGATGCTTTTACACAAAGCGACATTTTGTTTGAGCGATAGCAAGGTCAGACAGACCCCAGAGCAATAGAAAGGTTTATTGTCGTTGCACTTCATAGAATGAGATTAAAGTGCATTTTTCTGACTGGTGCTAATATATAGGGCAATATATAAGGATTAAAAAATATACATAAGTACAAAATATAAAATATATGCATAAAACATATTTGGAGTCAGCCACTCAGCTGACCCCCGGATTTGATTGGCCAACCTGCCGCCCGTATATGCAGCATCCAAGCAAGCTGATCCACACATCACCGCGAATGACCCTTTCATGGAATGAAACCTGTGCACTTACCTCTATAATTACACGCTGTGTTTGTGTGATTAGCACCAGTGCGAATTAGGCGTGTCGCCTCCACGTGCATTGCTGGGCTTTAAAAGACATCGGTACTAATGTACTCAGACTACAAGGAGGAGAGAGATGAGACAGTAATGACAGGGTGAAGAAGCCTGCCTGACCCCCCCCCTTCAGACCACCTGCCGACAGCACAAAGGCCACTTTGATCCGTTACCGCTTCAAACCACACACTTAGAGCTGTCGCAGTCTAAGAACAGTAGAACGCAAGACTTCAATCAGGGTTTAATATTATGGGATGGCAGCACTTCAGAAGGCCAGGGACGATGTGCGGGAATACCTATCGTCTTTGATCTGCTCCTCCGAGGCATTTTAATTGAAGCAACGTCAAACCTGCCTTTGCCTTTGTGTTTCTGTTTGCGTTTCCGCTTAATTTAATATAAAAGCTGTTCTTCGATGAGGAAGAGGCAACAGAGGCCAGTGGCTCCTTGAGGCCTTGAGAAACAGCGCCCCCTACAGGACCCCCCCCGAGCTTGGCTGTCGTCATATTTGACACTCGAGTCTCAAGGCTGCAACGCCATCGGCAGCGGCAGAAATATGAAGAGCACATCCATTCTCCGGAGCCCACCCCGCTCTGAAAATCACCGCATGGGGCGGAGGTTTGGGGGTGGGGGGAGGGGTTTAGAGCAGCCAGGAAGAAAGGCGGGGGGGGGGGGTAGCAGGGGTTGGAACTGAAGAGGGGCCCCCCCTCTGGAGGGGCACCGAAACAGAGGAGCTGAAACCACATTAGCGGGCACCCCCCCATCCACAGGACACCCCGGAGCTCCGAAGCCAGCGCCAGTGTCCCACAGCCCCCGTCCCCCCCGATCAACCTCCGTTCTCCATGGGCTTCGTCTTCCCAAACAGACTGGGTGCCGCGACACTTCTGTTTTGGCTCTTATGGTACCGTGCTGTGGTCTTCCTCACAAAACATGACACACACTCACTCACACACACCAGTGGTCACCGTAGGGGCCTTTTCTCCTTGTTGAGTGTGTTTCCAGTTTTCGTTCGACGACAAACAGATGTAAGACATTATCTACGCAAGGGGGCCCAATTAAAGCTGGCGGGGTGGGGGCAGGATGCAGTGTCAGGCCGGTGATTGATTCAGCCCAGGCATTAATGCTTCAGCCACTCACCATAGCACCTGCCCAGAGTGACATGGAGCCAGGGGGCTTTAAAAGATAGAATTCACACACCCACATTCAAAGAAAACTCAAGAACGGCTCTTCGTTGTGGCTGTCACTTGGTGGGCAGCTGGGGTTTGTGTGTAGAGGACTATGTTGAAATCAGATTTCATACTAGATTGAAATCAGATTTCATCCCTGACAGGTCTGAGACTGTCGTTTATTAATCCCTTTTTGGCTACCTGAGGTACCTGAGGGTCCTGTTGATTCAAGGTGGGGGTTAGGGCTGGACTAAAACCAAATATTTGCTCTTTGTTTGACCTGCTTAGCTGCTGTTGGTATATGAAGGCATTTGAATGGCAGTTGAAAAAACATTTACATACCAAATGATACCACAAGCTGGTTTTGGCAAAACGTAGTAAAATATCTTGAATGTGAGAACAAAAAAGAAAAAACGCACAACCAGTAAATATAATGAGCGAAAACACCACGTAAGCTACGTTTCATGGTCAATATTTGCGACAAATTCGGAAAATCATTCCTACCCTTCTCAAAGACGACCCTACCGAAGGAATACCAACACAAACGAAAGACCACATTTGCTTGATGGACTAGGGAGGTTTCAAGCATCCGCATCCTGTTTACAGAGGTTCTCGGTGAGCAAATAAGTGTTGGTTGCCATACACGCTACTTAGCCCATAATTATCATCATTACAAAATTACAAAATTACCATTTGCTCATCACTTATCGGCCAATTTCCCCACATCAATAGGAGCTAGGGTAGGTGAAGACATCCAAACATGCTCCTGCTTTCTGAGAAGCGGAAAAAACAACAAACAATTATGGGCATTTTAAGCCAACATTCCTCCCTTCACAACCAGCTCAAGTCTTAACTCCTCTTGAACAGGAGGTCTTCCACCATGTTGGGGATAAGCCGACATTCCATCAAATCCTGTCTCAGAGCTACAGCCAAGGTTAACGCATGTGGAAGACAAGACGAAAAGCCTCTACATTCCACCTGTGGAGTGTATGGAATGGGAATTTTCACATAAACAACCTCCGCCTGCCTTGCCAAAGGTCCCTTTGATTTGGCACAAGCCCTCCGTCTCAACTCAGCAGGGTCTCTGCCGAAGTCATCCGTTCCAAGTTACGTCACCTAGCCTCTCCCGGGCCTTTTGTGTCCACTGACATTGATATTCAGTTCCTCGCCTTGTGACAGCTAATTGAACGTAACCCAACTGCTCTACCAAACACAGCCCACATTCCAGAGGGCACCGGGGATACCTCCGTACCAGTGAGGTTCCTCAAGAGTGTGAGGGTTACCCTTCAAAAAAAATACCCTCCTATCTGACTCAGTTCAAATGCTAAGACCCAAGAGAACATTCCAGCTCTTCCTGCCTTGGCGTGACCTGCCAGCAATGACAACAAGAGGATCTGGTCAAGATCCTTTGGGAAGCCATACTGAGCAGCGTTGCTTCTCAGATCCTGTAGGCTACCCAGGGTCCTGCTGGTCCTCTGGCCAAACACGGACACCCGATACCTCGAAAAGTATCCCCTGGGCAAGAAGCTTCAGCAACAAGGCTTCTTCCTTTGACCAGCCATCAAAATACCACATCTGAATCCAATCAGGCATCTGGATTTCAGCCATCCCGAGAGCTTCTTATCCAAATACAGGTCACGGATGTCAGCCGGCAGCTGTGATTTGGCACCCAACAGGAATGCATGGGGGTCCCTCTACGTCTCCACAAGGGGTCAGACAGGTGAGGTGGTGGCTTCCACTTGATTCATCCCGTCCAGAAGTTTGAAATCCACTTTAAATGCACACCGCTGTAATGGTAGCCCTCCTGCTGTTTTCACGATGCTGATACGGACGCATTTAAAAATGCGCAGAGAGGAAGTTCAGCTTTTCTCAGGTACCCCTTTATTGCCTCATGGCTTTCTGTAATGGGAAACCCATATGCGACTTGTAAAAACATACAAAATGGCTACCTTAACGGTATAGTATGAAAGTAACAGCGGATATCTGATCCTGACTCAGCTACTGAGGGAATCCACGCTCCGCCTCATTAAGAGATCTGTGGCTCAGGTCGCTTCCCCACTGCGCCGGTCTGGCGGAGGAGCTACACGTGACTTGAGAGACTCCGCCGTCCCAGTTGCATTCTGTTCCACGTTAATGCCCGTGATCCTCGACATCTGGCTGGAGACTCGGGGGACGAGAAGCTTTGCGGTTTTTAAGCACTCGGCTCCTGACACGAGGGAGGCAGTACCCAGCCCGACCAGAGGGGGAGCTCCTGAGCAACCAGTGAGAATGCGAAGGCGACAGTTGCGCCAGGAGACAGACTGGTGCTGTCTGGCCATCGCGGGCGGCACACGGGCGTGGCCAGCCGGCAGCTGTACCTCCAGCTGTTTCGGGCTGAGCCTCAGGGGTTTAGGGGCCAGACGATACAGCTTCGGCACCATGTGACAACTGCTTGATGCCACTTAAGCCGGCACCATGCCCTCCGTACAGGAAGGAGGTGCAAAGGGTGGGGGTGGGAAGCAGACGTGCCTCGTCAGGATCTCAGGTCCAATTACACTCGTACTCCAGTCCGAAATGTCACAGCGTAATGCCACCAGACGCCCGGCTTGGACCTGTGGAACCATCGGAGATCTGTGAGCAGCAGGGTTTTCTCTCTGCTCCCCGTCGTACAGGCACAATAAAGTCAGCGGAACAAGGAAAAATGTAAATTATAGAGGCCCCCTGCTTCCTGAATGCGCTCCAGCGTATCCCCGGCGCACGGAGAGGAGACCAGCAAGAAGCTACGCGCGCTTCGGAGTCGGGAAGCGGCCGCGCCGGTGGAACCGAGCTGCGGACACAGATGGTTCCAATCAAGGCGCTGATGCTGCGAGAGCAAGAGGCTGCATTCTCAATTTAACTCTGGGGGCGGGGGGGGGGGGGCCACAATCTTCCCAGGTTTACACCGGGCTGCACGGCACTCACACTCATGCACACATGCACTGGAAAGTTCTGCATAGTGTAGGGCTCCACAGCCTGCTCGGATGTACATACTGGGGGGAAAGTGACGGACACTGGCCTTCAGGTCCCACCAAGCTTTCGTCACGTGATCTTTCTTCATGATGTGATGTTTAACATGAAAGGCCTTGGACACAAAAGCCGTGTTACTCATCTTTACTGATACAGTTAAACCTACTAAAATTTACCACATTCTACACAATAAGAGAGACTTGTGTGTGTGTGTGTGTGCATGTGTGCGTGTGTCTGAATGAGAGAGGGAGATCCTTAGTGAACAGAGATGGAACGAACCGCAGGCAGAATCTGACCGCAAACGGTGCTGCCAGTTGCTTATAAAAAACAAACAGGAATGTGCCACTTCAACAAAAGGACCAAAAACCTTGAAGTAAATACCTTAAAGAAATCATGTCATCAGCCAGAAAAGCACAGCTGAAGACCAAACGCAGCTATAATACACGTTATGGAATGCAACATCTAGCAAACATTAGCCCTGAGGATGCCTTGTCGAGAAAAGGACACTGGTCTTTGAAACCGGCATCAGAAAACATTTAGGAGAAGCCTTTGGAGCAGCGAGCACCTTTTCTCGATGACTGGGAAGCCCTCCAAAGAGTTTCTGCTTCTACAAAAGGAACATTTTATGGCCAGCATGTCGCCTGTAAACCAACCTGCAAACAAAGGAGCCATTCTGTCCAGGGCTGTGGCGGTAACACGCTCAACAACTTTGGAGCAGACCCTATCCCTCCATTATAATCATGTTTGACGGCCGCCATATGGCAATAATCACCTAATCAATTTGTCATGCCAGCCACTACCATTTTTTTTTTTTTTAGGGGGGACACACCAAGTAAACACAGGTGGAATAATCATCAAGATATGTATACAAAAACAAAAACTTTTTTTTTTCCCCTGCTTGATTCAGCAGGAGAAAAGGGAACAAAAATGATCTATGAGGGAGTGTTTCAATTGTAAGAGCTCTTCACTTTAGCGTACCGGGTATAAGCTACAAAGTGTGCTTGTGTTTTTTGTAGAAATCCATCCAATCCAGTAGGAGCATGTGACAGGAAGGCAGATTGCGGGGATACGCAGACTTTTCTCAGTTCCTGGACGGCAGAGAGAGCAGCGGCGCATTTTAATGAGCCTTGTGGCGGTGAAAACAGTTGTGGCCAGATTGGTGGATTTCAGGCAGGGACAAGCTGGCCTTTCACGTCACAGTGACGCCCGGCCTCCTCCCGTTCGCGATCTGGGCCGGAAGTCAGAACAATGGGTCTCCGACACTGCCGTCACACACGTTACTGCCGGTTCTGGTTGCACTGTCCAGTCTGCTCCTCTGAAGTCAAAGGAGAACTAGTGAGGAACCAATGAGAACCCAACAGTGACACCCTTTAGCGTGTGGCGTGGAAATTACACGTCGTTCACTATCAACCCCCCCCCCCACCCTGACCGATGGCTCTCCCCCAAGCCGAAGGCTGCCTCCGTTTGTTCATCCGCCTCCAAGCTGCAGATCCAGAGCTTCCCCAGAGAGGCAACCTTGTCCTCTGCACTCGACGTGAGGGTGTGTGTGTGTGTGTGTGTGGGGGGGGGGGGGGGGGGGGGGGGGTCCCGTTGTGGCTTGACCCAGCCCGCCCACCTAGAAACAAGCCACCCCCACCCACCAAAACAT
>JAOYFF010000081.1:1807850-1831828 GCA_025773925.1 Cryptomyrus ogoouensis
GGGGTGGGTGGCGGTGTGGGGGGGGGGGGGTGGGGGGGGTGGGGGGGGGGGGGGGGGGGGGGGGGGGGGGGTTCTATTGCCTTTGGCTTTAAAACAACAGGCACATTGAAGAGAAGCACACATCGCCGACTCAGATTAATAAAAGAACTTGTGCAAAAATAGAATGCACTAAAATTCAAGCTTCCTTATTCACTTTGGCTGGTTTTTTTTACCCTGCCCCCCCCCTCCCCTTTCATCACCAGGCCAGCTGCACGGTAGGCCACGTCCTTCAACACTTCAAGTTGAGAAGCGGGGGACAGTCAGGGGAAACAGAGGGGGGTCACCCACATATGTACCACGGCAGAACAGGCTTGGGCCACAGAGCAGGCTCAGAACACAGAGAGCAGGCTCAGGACACAGAGAGCAGGCTCAGAACACACAGAGCAGGCTCAGAACACACAGAGCAGGCTCAGCCCTACATACCTGCATCAGTAAAAGAGCGAGGAACCGCAGTACGAACTCATTAACCTGGCTGCTGTCCTACAACCTCAAATACCCAACACGAGAAGCCTTGCGACTTCTCAGAATTCCCAGTTAAGGATGTCGTGTACATTCCCCAGGTCTGGAAACGTCTAATCCAATCGCACTGATTGATGAATGGTGATCGCATTACTCAATGTGATGGTTGTTTAATGAAAAAAAGCTTGCGGAACAGGTCAGTAGTTATAATGCATTTGAATGTAAACCTTGATTTAGAGATGTTAGGAGTCGATTTATGGGGAAAGCATAACATAAATTAAAGACAAAAAACAAGCCTAGATACAGTTAAACATGACACTGCAGTTTTAAAGATCACTGCAAAACATCCCTGAGCTCAGTTATTCAGAGAGTAGTTCTATCTGCAAGCCTGGGCCTCAGCAAACGGCTTATCACCATGGCATCTAAAAGCTTTCTTTTGCATTCACAATTGTATTGGTCTGTAAATCTGCTGCTTAATACATACATGTCCCAGCCGCAAGGAAAAGCCAGTCGGAACTTGCATGATAATCTTTGTCCTTTTTTAAAATGTATCCTACCTCAAAAAAAAAAGAGTCAAATGAAATGAGGACTTACTTGGTGCTTGAAGGTAAATGCATGAATGAAATGCGAATTAAAAATTTTTGATACTAAAACGTCACTAGAACAGACCCCTTTATCATCAGAGTCTCTGGTGGAATTTTCTGTAGGAGTTCAAGAGGTTGCCGTGTTCTGCGCTTAACATGAAATACGGAAACCAGCACGGCACAAGTACTGAGGAAATAAGCCACCATCTCTCACGATTTTGGAGGCATCTGTCGTCACCAGACCATTTTGACAAGATCTCAACTCTCACAGCTCTTTGACATGTTTTGGTCTTGGCCTTATCTCTCAACAGGCCTCGAGTTTCGTCACGTGCGCCACGATCCCATGAACTGTCGACAACACCAGCCTGGAGACACCCAGGACCCCAGCTCTGGTCATGCGTGATGCCTCATGAGGAATGCCTTTGACATGTGACATGACTCACATAGATCTTGTCCTGCTGGTAGCGGAGGTACAGGTTGTGCATGATGGCGCCGTCATGGAGGTCTCCCAGTCCTGCCATGTCCTCAACCCCATTGATGCTGCTCGGATGCATGGCGTGCACCTTCTGCCTGGTCAGGGTACTCTGCTTGTAGGTGTACACCTGGTGTGGAGAAGAGTGAGCCATGAGTACAATGCGGGCACCTGCCAGTAAACACGCTGTATACACTTGGATGCACAATGCACACATCCACAGATCGTTCTGGAAACCTCACAGCTGATTTACCACGATGAACTCGGTTTGAAGGCCATTGAGATGGTACCCAGAACTTTAAGCCAAAATATTATAACAAGCAGGATCATGAAGATGGTTTTAAAATGGTCTCCAAACAAAACAATTTATAAAAGGATAGTAACGAGAGTCAGACTGAAATGTGAGCCAGTAAAACGATGTTAAACAAGTTAAAAATAATCTCTCCAGGGAGAAGAAGTTTAGACTCCATGGTTTTAGCTGCAGCAGGACAGGAATGGTTGAGCTAAAGGGTAAACAGTTTTCTCTGGCCCGGAATGTGTTGTACCTGGACGACGGGGCCTGGGTGTGAGGCCCCAATTAGAACGTTTAACTGGGAAACTGGGTGAAGGCAGGATGCTGTAAACACAGTAAAATGGTCTGTCAGGGGTTTAAATGACTCACCTGGGGGAGGCTGGAAAACCTGCCACTCTTAAAACTGTCTGCCGTTTGTGAGAAGTTATGAGGGGCGAATGTCATTCGCAGGAAAAGGCCGATTCGGAGACATGAGGGAAGGCTGTACGATATCTGGGAAACCCTGAGAAATCTCTCTAAAATGGTAGGATGTCAATCCAATTTTAACAGTGCCGACTGTCATAAGCTTTTTTTTTTGTCTCTAACTGAAAGGCTTTGTTTTGATTTTTTTGGATTAATTCACCATCTCGAGTGAGGACTGTTTTGTCCGAATGCTGCCCGTCTGTCGTGCTTTAACCTTCTTGTTTCAAAATAAGCAAAATGGGCACGCTGACGGAGCTTTAAGTGTTTAGGAGACGGTGTTCTCCCTCCCCTGCTCGTGTCGGCCCACCGCAGGCTGGTAATCAGTTTGGGCTGATCTGACTCAGGCCTAAACACAAGGTCAGCTGACGCGGCAGTTAAACTCATCAGCTCCTGGGGCAAATTATTTTCAGCTGAAAAGCCCTTAATATGCTCTGTTACTCTGAATGCAGCACAAAACACAAAGAACACATCCCTCTGCGTGCTTATCCTGTATAGGGTGGTATACCTGAAACCTATCGTAGGAAGGGTTAGGATTTAATGGACAGGATGGAAGTCCAGGGTAAACACACACGCACACACACATTCTGGGAAATTCAGAGACATCAGAAAAATTCTACATTAAAGTCCTGGAAATATTTGAATTGGCCACTTATATCCCATTTTCCCTTAAAAACCTTTCGAAAGCACAAGGCTGTACCAACTGGGGAGCTAGAGTGGGGGGAGAACCCAGCCATCTGGGCGTAGATCACCACCGTAGGAATGAGCTGGTCCATCACATCCGAGCAGCTATATTTGACTGTAAAAGCAAGAGGCAGAGGAAACGCGGCAAATCCTGGTGCTGCAGGGCCGTCCGGTAGGAGATCCGCCACTCAGCACAGAACCGGCACGGAAAGTTACAGTCGCGGCGGCGAGGGGATCGTGTGTCATGAAAGATGAATTACATGCCAGGCACCCCCCCCCCAAAAAAAAAACACACACACCAGCCCGCCTGGAGGGGAAAGACAGGGAGAATGCGGTGTGTGTATGTGGCTGGAACGAGGCCGTGACTCAGCCCAAGGCCTCCTCCATCGGAATGCAGCCTGATGGGAAATGGATGATCTCGTGGATCGTCTCCACACCCCAACCCCACCCCTATCCTCTGGCAGCGACTCAGAGGCCTTATGCAGCCCACTGACGTCCAAGGGGCCCTCGGTGCGAGCCACAACAAAGGAACGCTACCAGTGATCTACAGCGTGACGCGACCCACCATCCCAGCGGACCGATACCGGTGGGTCAGAGTGTGGCGTTTCCCCCGGCAAACATGCCCACATCAGTCTGACCGCAGTGAGCACTCAAGCTAAGCTGACGCCTCCCATCCTGATATCTGCCGGACCTCGAACAGCCTCTCTATCTGAATACTGAGGCCACGATGCCTCCCCCTTGCGTGCTGCCCATCTGTGTCACTCCGCTATCTGAACACGTTTTTGTTTTATTCATCCAGGAGACTTTTATCAAGAGCGACGTAGATGTTTGATAAAGCAGGGTCAAACAGTCCCTGGTGAATTCACTCTGCCAACCCTGGGATTTGAACCGGTGACCTTCTGATGACAGACACAGCCTCAATAATCGCCGAGCTGCACACGCACAGGGACATTATCTCTCCTTTGTTTACTGTTCAAACTTCAATTCCATCCCTGAGGTGTGACTTTCCTATCCACCATTACCCAGCATGCAATCGCAAATGAGCCCCAGCGTTCCATCTTCAGGTAGAACATTTGAAAGATCCAGTCCCTAATTACACAGATGCTGCCCTAGAGGGCTGGAGGTAGAGTCAAGTGTTGGGACAGAAACTCATTCTTAGCTGAGGCGATTCAGTTGTGGTCAATTGGTCAGCCGCCTCTGTCTTCACACAGGACACTATGGGGGAAATCGCAGCTACATCATGACGATACGTTGCCCCTTTGGCTAGGGAGCTGATGAAAGGGCCTGGAACCCTGAAAAAAAACCCACCATGACTGGAGATTTTTATACGTAGCCATAAAAACCAGCCATAAAACCGAATGAGTCAAATCATTGTCTTGATCTTCAGAAGACGCTATCGGTTGAATTCACAATGAAAACGCCACACGTTGCCACAAAATCCAAGAAAACCATGAATTTTTGTTCAAGGTCAATGTAACAAACCCTCAAAAAAACAAAACACATAATTACAAAAAAAAAAAAAAAAAGATCCTTTCCGATTGTTTTCCTAGGCTGACAATTACACTGGTTTTCTTCTTCAGGAGCAGAAGATGTTCGTGATCCAAGAACAGGGACGCTGGATCCTGCAAGGAGCCGCAAAGTGCCACGTGGCCTCGGTGAGAGAGAGAGAGAGAGAGAGAGAGAGAGCGGAATGAGGGGACAGAAACGTCACATGTAGCGACCGCGGAAACGCAGCCACGATCGGGCTATTTGAGATGTCTAATGAGGGGGTCCTTTGTTAAAAAGTATTCCTTATGAATGCAATGGGAGGGGGGGTGTTTAATAATCTCAATCGGCAAGAAAAGCCTCCCCCCACAATAAATCGGCAGACGCAAGGATCCTTGGGACGCATCCAGGGCAGACCCCATAAAGGCCGGCTCTGTGACGTATGTCGCTGGCCTGCGTCGTCCCTCTGAGACCCCCTTTGTCGTGGGGGGTCTCATTCCCAACATTCCTGTAGAACAACAAGGCTGGGACCATCTCTCCAGGGACCCCGGACATGCTCCCGCCGTCCCCAGCGATGTCCCATGGGGGCGATGACCCGGGCATGGCACGCCAACCACACTCTGTTAATAGGCAACAGGTCCCTGGACGGGCCCCCCAACACCCTGGAGACACTTTCGCTGGATATCAACGCACAGCAGGCTCCAGGTCCCTACACTCTCACACCCCCACATACCTGATCTTTCACAAAACCACTTTTAGTCGGCACCATTGCCCAGACTGGACAGGAACCTGACCGAACAGGCCCCCTTCGCAGTGGCCCGGACAAACGTAACCCCGGTGAATAATGCTTAGCACACAAGCATGGCGGTGGGATGACACATCCATCCTGCCCTCACTTTCCCTTTTGCAAAACAGAAAACATACGGGACAAGAAGAGCTCCTCTCGGAGACCCGCGGCCTTTGAGAACTAATCTGGAAATCATACTTCACACAACAAGCCAAGCCTGACCCTCAGGCAGAAACGTCTATCCGCTCCACTGAAACTCAGCTTCAACCAAACTATTGTACTCTTCCTCTCAAAAGGCTGTTTTCCAATCCAGTCCTCAGGGACCCGCAGACAGTCCACGTTTTTGCTCCTACCGGGAGCTGGCGGGGAGCAAAAATGTGGACTGTCTATGGGTCCCCGAGGACTAGGTTGGAAGACATTGGCATAAATAATTCCTACTTTAATATCACACCGTGATTTGATTACATATTTAAAAATAAAGGGAAGAGTGTACAAGTAAAACAGGCACCAAATACAGCCAAAACAAACAAAAATGATCAGTACAGGGTATGTTGTGAACTCATAAGTCAATGCATTTTTCATAATACTCTGATACATTTCTGAATATAATCCAGCAATAACATGCGGACTCTTAAGTGGAACTAAATCCAGTACTACACAGAAACAGAACCAGCGGTCCCTCTTCCCATTCTTTGGGTACGATGCTATCTCCCCCTGGAAATTCTGACCGGCCGGGCCTCTGTTGGAGGGCTTGTTTGGGTGCACATTTGGTACAGAAAGCTCAAGTGTTCTGTATTTTAAATTTCTCTCTGTAGCAGATGTTTACGGTTTTATATGGTTACTGAGCTGACTTGCGGTGGTTTGGCCAAAGACACGCTGCTCTCGAGGTCGGTACACGTCGCCCATATGAATACAACACGGCAGCCAAGCGACGCTTACGCTTCCAAAACTGGAGGCAAACTGTGGCCTAGGGTACGACAAAAATACAAACTGAAAAAATAAACACAACACAAACGACTTGTTGGATATTCAAGCTCCGCGTGACCCACTTTGGGGTTGTGACTTCATTCTTCTGGACCCCCTGGTATGACAAGGCATACTCTGACGGGGCCAATGAAAACAGAGTAAGAGCCCGGCCAATCACAAAGCAGCAGGAGGACCATTGACTTTTTGCGTGACAATCATTCGCCGATAGGAAAACTGGCATTTGGACGGTTTGGACTGTCTGAACAGGTCAATGCTTCTTGCTGGGATAGAGCCTTTGAACTGTGTTCTTTATGAAATAAATGATCGTTTGGGAGCTCAGACCATTGCTGTGTGCCATAAATAGACACTTTATGAACACTGTGAAAGGGCTCTATTAGTGACCAATTTGAGGGAACTACTGAGTCAGGGACCTACGCTCCTTTCAGCTATGTCTTCCACCCTCTGTTGACTTTTGAATCCACTATTAGGGCTGCCTAAAACCTACAGATTTGGCTCTTAATGCCCTGTGCCCTGTGTTCCTGAAGCCATCTTTTCAAAAGCTTTCAAAAGCTCGGCAGCTGCCCGGTCTACACCCTCAAGGTACATTTCAGTAGGATGGATCAAAGTCGATCTGTCATCGCGTGAAGAATGGCATTTTATAACTCGACACCGAGCAGCTTACGGGACAAAACGGTGGCGCCTCTTCCGCTTGTTCAGACCCGGCGTGGCACAACGGAACTCCGAAGGCACCCGGGGCAAGAGAAAACCCAACGGCAGCCCTGCGCTAGATACTCGAAAGACTTTCGCCTCGGTTGCTCGCGTTAGAGCCCTTTGAGGTGGCACTGCTGAACAGCAGCGTCTAATTAGGCAAACCGGCTTCTGCCTTAAATTTCAGACACTGGAGAGAAGATGCAAGAGAGGACAGCATAGCTGGGGTTAGCGAGAGCAAATGGAGTGACGACTGAGTCGTTTATGAAAGATAAGGGGATTTCATGTGGGGCGGAGCCAACAGCCAGTTTTAAAGGGGGGCTTTTGCAGATCCAGGATGGAATTAAACTTCAAATACGGAAGGCCTTACCAAAGCTGTGGTCTTTAACAAGGAAACTGCTGTCTGTGCCCACAAACTCCAGTAACCCCGCTGGCTGCGGTTCCACTTTAAATACTGGTTGCTTCGCATCTCAGAAGAGGATTCATCACTGCGACTTGATTACATACTCCACAAGCGAGGAAAGCTAAGCTCGCAAACAGTTTGAGAACAAGGACAGGAGTGATAAGCCAGGACAATCCGGCGCTAAACGCTAAACATTATGAGATAACTACAGGTTAGAGCGATAGCATCTTGGTTTTCATTTACCCGGAAACCACCCATAACAACTGATTAATTACTTAAAAACTTAAATTGCCTAAATGTGGCTCAAATGTGGCTTTGAATACTCAGACTGACACATCCATAAGAACATGGTCCTTCAACGTACTGAAACAGCTTTTTCTGACTCTGGAAAATCATTTACCTAATTTATATTTAAGTTATATAATTTTTTGCACACATATGTATTGAGAATTAATGTGGTCTTGTTTTTGCCTGAATTCTGGAAAAAAAAAAAACATTTAGCTATTTTTTTCCTTCTTTTTATGACTGACATTCTTTGAAAGGACTTAACTGAAGGCCCGGCTACCGTTCTGCCAGAAAGTTCCACCACGCCAGCTCCTCTCCTCTGCCAGGCTCTGAAGTGGGTTACCCTAACGAGTTTCCCGATTACCAAAATGATATCCGCTGAGATGCGACAGATATACAGACGAGACATAAACGCAGAGACTGGCTGGACCGGGGATTTCAGCTCCAGAACAGACGCTGGCAGAGAATCTCTCTGAATGCCACACTTATGAGGGCGAGAGACAAGAAGGGATCGACGCTGCGAAGGCCATAATTACAAGGCTGGGCGGTTTGGGGGCGGCCTTGGGAGTGGCCCCCCCCCCCCCCCCCCCTCCACGTAGATGGCTCCAGTAAAAAAAAAAATTAATAAAAAATAGAGAAAAGCTTGAGGCGAATCCTGAATCACATTTTAATTCTGGAAAGTTTTAAAGCCATTTAACTGTTTACTAGCTTTCCACATGACTGTCCCCCCTCCCACCCCAGAGAGCTTCCTCCACTTCTGGAGCAGTTTCAGTGACACTGACCCAAATAGCGCCCCCCGGTGACACCGGAATCATCATCATCAAAAACGTCTGCCCAAAGAGCAGCTGTGCATTACCAAATTACATGTGGTCTTTCTTGGCTTTGTCCCAGACGCCTTTTCTGTTTAATATCTATTCAGACGCCGTGGTCCCTCTGTTAGGGGTCTGAAATTGGATCGGATGGGGGGGGGGAAGCTAAAAGACCCATCAATCCCTCTGGTCCTCCGACACGCTGGCCAAATGGCGAAGGACAGTCTCCGGCCCCCCAGCGAATACAAGCATCCTGAAAGACGCACACACCCCCTGTACGGAGACCGGACTCTTGCGACGGGAACACAAAGCCTCACGGCATCCCGCTGCCAGGTATTGTGCTCCTCACCTTACAGACCCGCCCCCCCATGTCCCTCCATGCCTCCATCTCCCCTTACACTTATACCTGACCCCCACACTCATCTGATTTCAGGTCCTGAAAAGACAGCAATGGCCCGTAGCCCATTTCCATTGGGGACAATGACCTGCTGGTCACAGCGAAGCCACAGAATCAGCCACCGGGTCCAAGGTGGAGGCGGAGCTCACAGACAACCCCCCCCCCCAACACTTGCAGGCTGTCTACCCCCTGCCGGATTCAGGAGGTGGGGGCCGGCTGCCGGATCCGGGGAGCGGTGGCAGAGCTCACGGATGCCCACGCACGCTGGCCATCTACCCATTGCCGGGCTCAGATGGGATTCTCCACGTCGCCGCCCTTCTGGCACGGGTCACCACGAGCCCCTAAGCACACACACCACATGAGGATTATCCCACCGAAACCCGACAGAAGCATTCAGGGGCGCGGGGGCGGAAGCAGGATTTGAATCCCCAACCCTGGAGATCAGTGCCCCCCCCCCCCCACTGAGCAGAGAGATTACATATAAGTGTTAACACCCTTCCAATCAAGATGCATCTCTGGGCCTGTACGTTAGCCAGTCGAACCCTGATCCCGCCCCATTCAGCCCAAACATACGGTGAGCAGCTTCTCGTCTGTCTCACACACACCACACGTTTCATTTAGCTACAGAAATGCAAAAAAGCCACAAGAAAGTGACTCACATTTTCACCCTCCGCCGTTTTCATGAAATATTTCTTATTCCCCCCAAAGGAAATTTCACAACTCTATCTCATCCCACCCCCCTGATTCTTCCTCACGTGTCCGCCAATCATGCGGAAGGACGTCAACCTCAAGGCTGCAGATGGTTATGATGATAACAATTTATATTTCTGTTGCTATTTATGACTGTAAACAAACATTCGCTTGCATGAAAACGCTCCTGCATTCATTCAGAGGTCCACAAAAGTCCTTAAAGGTTCTACCTTTTTTTGTACGGCAAATTTTTAATCGTTCCTTTAAGAAGACGGCACCCGGGGACCTATTCATGCATATATTTTCAGCAGCTTACAGTGGCTGAGTCTTCAGTGCCTTTATGGGAGCTGCTCTCAGCTTGACATGAACAGGCCATTTACGTCCAAGGAAGCAATAAATCCACAAATCCATCGTTAAAATGTAAGGTCAAAACACACGGTTTACTGACATGAGCAGTTCAGTGATCTGACGGCTCAAGCTGTCCTCTCTCCTGCCCCTTTTGTCCACCACAGGGGGACAGAAGTATCTAGTGATAAGTCAGGGACACAACCTTCGCCCAGCAACAGTAACCATAGTGACCACGTCAGTCGCATTGCCACGCATTGCTACATCAGACTTTGTAAAAAAAAAACAAAAACTGTAATATGTAATTTAAAAATTTGTAATTTAAGTGAATCCAGAAGACACACATCTTGGATTTTATTAAACGGTTTTTAATGCATGGAGTCTGCTTACAGTTCCAGAATGCTGCAGTAAAAATCACAGTGTGCTTGTCCCAGAGAACCTAATTGCCTTCAGACCTGGCCAGACATAGATTTAAAACCAGATGCCAGACTCTGTATACTTTATCCAGTCCAAATGCCAACTTCCAATGGTCACAGCCTGTGTGGTCAGCAAAAAGTGCTATAGACGTATAAACAGTCTGTGTGACATTAAAAACTCAGCCCCGCTTGCTAGGTGCTGCAACACGCTAAAATGTCTAACCCCATTCTTATGGTTTTGCCCCAGAAAGATGTATATAGCTAATATTGGAGCTGTGGTCACCAACAACCAGAGAATCGCGCGGTCAGCCAATCCCCCCCACGTGTAGAAGGAGGGTTTGGGTTCCTTCTTCGTCAGTGTCAACCGGAGGTGGCTGCCCTGAAGACTCTGGGCTTGAGTCCCCCAAAGGACACTGGGTTTGGGTCCAGGTGTGGCAGGGGTTCGAAAGCCCTTGCAGGAGGACCAGAGGTGGTGGTCTACAGTCCCCTACCGAGAATCCTGCATTTCTGGATGGTATTTTATTATTATTTGTTTGTTTGTTTGTTTGTTATTTTATTCTGTTATTTAAAACTGATTGTTTTTTTTTTTCTTTTAAATCTGTGCTTATTGTTATGCTAATTTTAATTAGGTTATTTTAAAGTGTAAAGCACTTTGTAAACTCTGTGGTTCAAATAGTGTTCAATAAATAAAGATTGACTGACTGATTGATTGACTGATTGGTTGATTGATTGATTGATTGATTGATTGAAGGTCAGCCAAATTTCATTATGGCCCCGATGCCCTCATCCGCCATTTGTGTTGGGGACGCACTACATCATGGCTTTGTGTTCAGATAGAATTTGGCCTCCGAGGATAAATAATCAGGGAGCCCTGTGTTAGACCACGAGGTAGAGAAAAAATGTAACGATACAGCATATTTACGTCCTCTGCTCATGTGCTCTTCCCGCCGTAAACGGAAATCCGGAATGCGGCAGCCCGACCAGAGGCGCTACAACCGATGACAGCTGGTGAGGAAGCTTTCTGCAAACACATTGGTGACTTCCAAAACGTCAGACTAATCGGCCCCATCCGCGCCCACTGGCAAGCAGACGCTGCTGCAGATCATTCTGAGATGTTCCGTCACACAGCAGCGATGGACCCAACTGTCCGTATAATACGTATGCTACTGGAAAGTTCTGGAAATACTACTGGGACCAGATTCATATATGCCATCACTGCACAGTGTATTCAGTAGGTGTCGCAGTATATAGATTGTGTGTGTGCACTTATATACACATATTTAATCATCTGTTAAATCTAACACTGACAGAGTAACACCGACAGAGTAACACTGACAATGTAACACTGACAGAGTAACACTGACAGAGTAACACTGACAGAGCTTAAAATCCCCACAAATCTCTAAGACTGACGACACAGAAGCTGCTTTGAACTTTAACGTTCTCATCAGAGATAAGAGAAGTTGATTGTACTGATGGTAGTAAATATGACAATTGGGCATCTGCTAGAATAAACCATATGCTATTGGTGGGGGGGTTTAATGAACAAGCTAGCCTTACCTGGCCGTAGTCAGTAGTAAACACAGCCACGCCCCCTGAGCAGGACGACACTGTGCTGGGCAGGAACTGCCCATTTTCACGCAGCCAAACACGACCCCCCTGTTGGGAAAGAAAATCACAACGTCAGAAGGATGCTGTGGTCTGTAGGCCTTTCCCATCCTTAGCCTTCTGCTGGTTATGGCTAAAACACAAAATCTAAGTAGAAAAACAGCGAAATGTAATTTGAGCGAAGGTTGTTAACCTATAAAACGCAGCCGGTGGCAGCACTCACGGATACATGCCCATTTTTAGGGAAAGTGGTGTATGATTCCTGATTTAAGGCCGGCATTTGTGTTCACAGACCACTGGGACGGCGCTTCTGCTGAGTCCTCACGTTTCACACTTATCTGATATCTGAATGTAGGTTTACGCCGGCAACCGCGGATACGGGGCGACCGTACGCGATCTTATGTGCCAACTGAACCGTTTTCAGGTAAACCTGATGGGGGCGGGATCTCACACGGTGACCGGTATTATTTATGGTTGAATCCCACGATGCATGGAGCGAAGGGGGTTACCGTCACGCGGTAGCGGTGAACAGGAATGATGAGTAGGGGAGTTCTGCATGTTCAGCCATGACCCCCCCCCCGAATATCAATCACAGAAAGGCCTTCCGTTAGGTGCCCCCCAGAGGTGCCGGTTTTCAGCGTGAGCGAAAAACCAGCCCCCCTCCCCAGAGACCCCCCCTCCCCCCCAGAGAAGAACGCAGAACTCAAACCCCTTGAAGACAAAACCACATGTGCTCCAGCCAGCCAAGACCACAGACCGGCGACCCCTAACAGCTGAGCCGTGGATCAGGCCGATTTGACTGGGCGAGCGGATGGAAGTGGGGGGGGGGTGAGGGGGAGAGAGAGAGATGACAGGGAAGAGGTTCTCCTTAAAGGAGGCCCTTGATATCAGCCTCACACTCAAGGGGCTCTACGTTGTACAGAAGGCCATGAACAACGTACCATTTGAAGAAGCTGGATATTAGTCCAGAAGAGATAAATCCCGGCCAGAGAGGAAGTTCATGAAGGTGACAGACACTTCCAGAACCTCACTATCTATTCACATCCTCTGAAAACACCCAGAGCAAAGTTCCACAGGGAGGAAAGACCTTTTCACTCTTCGCTCTCTCGCAAAGCGGGACATGTTTATTTCAGAAGTAACTGAAGATGCTTAACATTCTCTCTCTGACCACACAGGGATCATTCATTCGTCCGCCTGTCCTCATCTCCTCATGGGGGTGCTGGACACAGACAAGCGTGACGAACCTCTGGCGGCCGGGGACTTTGCTGTCCCAAGCAGGATGACGCCGTCACGTCCCGAAGATCCCCAAGGCCAAATCCATGATGTTACACTTAAGAGGTGAGACAGCTTCACGTTCAACATACCGAGCTCCTGCCAAGAGTTATGGCCTGAGTCTGTCCACGGAACAACTGTGCTGGTATCAGTCACAGGAGCTAGTGTCCAGTCGGATGTATGGATGAATGATTGATAAATACTGAAGGACACTGCAGTCGTCACAGCAGCAAATAACTGTAACTAGACCATGACCATGAGTCACAACACGATTAGCTGCATCTAACCAGCTTCGAGGACATGAATCCAACAACACGGTTTGAGTTCTCCTGCACACACAGTTGGCTTTGTTTAGCCGGATGGAAACTAATTAACATTAATCTCGGGGTTTAAAAAATTCCCTCTAACTCCGACATATGATCTTTCCAGAAACATCCATAAATCCACCCTGTTAGGGGGGACCTAATTGGCTGGCTACTCAGCCGTCCTCCGTCGCCTGCATTGTGTTCCGGAAAAGACCCGCCTCCCATCAGGACCGATTATCCAATGAGAGAACACTCACAGCCCTCGGGGCTTCCTGCCAGCTAGAAGCCGGGCCCAGCGAGCGATAAAAGGGCTGCAGCACAGGGGAAATGCTACAATTATTTTTTAAGGTGAGGAGCATAAGAGGAGCTTACCAATGTGGCCAACCAATGACATGTTGTGACTCAGTTATTGACTGAGGAAGGGGCCAATCAGTTTTCAGCTGGAGCCCGATGCTCCTTTGGTCCCACCCCTTGGGCAGCAGGAGATCGAGTCTGAGGATGTTGCTCTGAGAGAAAACGTGATGTCGTGGGGATGAATCGGCCGGGTCGCTCCTGCGGGGAGGCCCCCTGTCTCGCTCTGACAGCTGTTTGTTCAGAAGCGTGCACCGTTAAATGACAGCCTTTGTGCCTCACCATTAAAGGGCATTAGCGGCTCTTTTCTCCACAGCGGTCGTGTGTCGGCCCCCCTGGCCCACTCCACCCCCATCTGATTCGGAAAGCGACCCTCCGCCCACCGTGCCCCTAATCCTCAGCCCCCCCCCCAGAGAGGGGGCAGATCTGAGCGTGACTCCAGCACCTGCAGGCTCTTGCTGTTCAGCTGCCAGCCACAGAGCCAGCTGCTGCTATGCCTGCATGCCGCAGCCCTAATGCGACTCAGTAGTGGATTAGGACTTTGTGGAAGGTTATTGGTTCAAATCCCATTTTTTCACCAATGGGCCCCTGACCAATGCCCGGAACCCCAACTGCTTAAAGACCTGGCTGCACCCTGCTTTCCAAGAAATGTACGTCTCTTTGTATAATAGCAGGAACTTCATAAATTACAAGCACATTTGGACCTGATCCATCACAGGTTGGGCATTCTCCCCAAGGACAGGGCCAAGGAAACCCCCCCTCCTTACCCAGCTCCTCACACCCACCCTCCTAAGGTTTGGCTTCCCTGGGGGGCGGTGCATACTCCCTCTTGGTCCACCATGCGGGGGGCACAGCACCCATACCCTTACGGTACACAAACCACCAGCTGCCCTCAGCTGTAAATCCTCACTTCCTCCCCCAACAAGGGAGTCTGTGTCCTCCAGCGGCCCCTGTGTGCAGCTGGCTCACTGCGCTCGCTCACAGGGAACAAACTGCTCACTGAAGGGGCGACAGCATTCACACTGGAGTGTGACCGCCGCATGCCGAAAGGGGGAGTCCGTAACACTCCGTCTTGGTGCAACTGGCCAGCAGGTGCTACGTTTACGGCAGGACATATGCTGGGCTTGTGAGTTTGAGTCTCACCTGGAGCAACGTACCTAACATGCTATTACCAGAGCACAACAAGGCTGGCGTTGTGCTAACAACGTGAAGGTTGTGGGTTCGAATCCCAAAGAGCAAGCGTACATTGTAACCCTTCCTTCCGTTTTAAAATCATCAGAGGAGTGAATGATTTTAGCTGAGGGGGGGGGGGGGGGGGGGTTGAGCTCCACAGCAGAGCAAGATGCCAGCGAACTGGAGTCAATCAGTGGCTCTTTACCAGACCGTCCTTCCTGTTTATTAGTGTCCCGTCCAACAGACAGGACATCCTGCCTTTCACAAAGCGTCAATAAATGTCGGTCTTTCACGCCTTTGAAAAAGTGCCCCACAAAACACAACTTTCCATGTCCTTTCGGTCCAAAAAATACAACCTCAACGCTGAAAAATATTGAAAGGAAAAAAATATGCTAAATTCTGTTTTTCTGCAGCGTAAACATGACGTGAGTCAGGCTACTGAGGGTTCTGGACCATTTCTGGAAAGATTCCAGGGGCCCGAAAAAATCTGGAGCATAATTAGATTGGTTTGGCTTTGACAACCAGTATGATACTTTCACAGGGCCCACAGTCTCCACCAGCCTTCTTTCCACCGGGTCAGAACCCATCTACTTTCCATGTTCCTGAGGAGCATCTAAGCTGAACAGATTTACCTCAGCCTGCCTGCAGAGGCCGTGCACTTTCAGCACCCACAGTGCGCTGGAAGACTATGCGGTCACTGCAAATGGCAGCCTGTCGATATCACAGACTCACCAAGAAAATAATATTATCACTCCAGTCACTCCCCCCCCCCCCCCCACACACACACACTGTAAAAGCAAAATAATGTATCAGAGACTCCAAACACAAATCCATTAGTTGCTGCTCCCCTGCTGTTTAGACACAGATGTCCAGCAGTGTTCGGGTAGATTAAGCTGTTTAATCATTGACTTTTGTGGGAGAAGGACCAACAGTCCCCCCCCCCCCCCCCCCCCCCCCACCAACCAATCCCGTAATCCGTTTGGATCCAGAGGGAGATGTACATTAGGAAAACTAAACAAGCATTTTCAATTAGGCCTATCCGGCTTCAGGATAAGAGGGTTAATATACACAGGCTGCAGCCGGTAGCATGCAGGACGCTAACGGACCTTAGCGCTTGCCTCGTTCTTTACGTTTGCTCTCTTTTGTGTTTTCTTACACATTGACGGCGCTGATCTGTCAGGAGGCTGTCTGTGCTCGTCGTGCGAGAACCCTAATGAATCTGGTTTTGAGAGGGAAATTACAAGCCAGCGAGTCCCCGAAGGCCTAGTTTACACACGTCCAAGCCCGGAACCACAGCTGCGCAGAGACGCTTCATTCTGAAAATATTCCTCCGCAGAAACAAAAAAAAAAAAAAAAAAACAGGAGGGGAAAAAGAAGAAAAACCAAATGTGGGGAAAAGAGAATGTCTATGAAAGAGAAATCGGAGCCAATTAATGCGCGGTGCAGCCCCGTTTGGGACAACATCCGGAAGCCTGCAGCTGACCGCGATCCGGTACTGTCCCTTGATGAGAAACAGGCTTTTGCCCAACAGAGGCAAACGATGCTCCCGCTTGGGCGGAACCGAGACGGTTCCGGTGAACCAGCCCTGCGTTCACATCCGCACCAAAGCAGGCAGGCCAACGGCAGCATGTGAGTCGCACTGTGCTGAACGTTAATTTTTATTACGCCTTTTTTGCTTTCTTCTAACCAACAGCATTTCCTGTGGCCCCCTTAACGCGGAGAGATACTCAGGCCCACGGCACTAAAAAGTACCAATAAAGTAGTTTTAGGCCTCTAGCCGGCCTGCCCCGAAACATTCCTGCGGTGCTGAGAGTGAGGATGATCTACAGAAGAAGTCAGAGCAGAGACATGTATATCCAGACACAGACCCTCAGTACCGCTGATATGCTTGACCACTCAAAAAGCTTGTTTATAACACACATACTATCAGGCTTATTCCCAACCGAGAGCCTAAGTTTGCTCTTAGCACTACTTGAACGGAGTCTGGAGTATTGTCACCTGTTTAAACTTCAGGTGGACATTGTCATTTTTAAACGGTTGCAGTCATGGATTGTAAATTAATGATGTACTGTTACAGACTGAAACAGGCGGCCTGCATTTTCACCAGTGACCTTTTTCCTTTGCTTTTTCTGATTTGAATATAGACTATAGGGTTGACTAAAACCCAGACCCGTACGCACATAGAAGCACATGATATATAAAATAAAATTCATAGGCTTAGATAACTTATACGGTTGATTTATAGCACTGTCCAGTTCAGAAAACCACACTGTCAACTCATTCAGCATAAAGCTAACGCTTTCTTATAGCTGTAAAGGTAACATTACAGTCTCCTATCGACCATTGAGAAGGTAAACTGCAGTTTAATTTTGCAGTGTGAGGCGGAGGACTAGTTCCAGTGACTGCAACATTTAATGCCGACAATCCAGTGGACAGAAGCGCTTCAGTGACCCGTGGTGACAGCCTAGAGTCTGACTCAGACTGAGGGAGGGCTCGCTTGTCTGAAAATAAACCTTCTTAACTCCAAAAAGGAGCCGAGATCCATAACTTCGTCATGTTACCGAGTGATTAAACTGTGGGGAGGATAGCGATGAATCTAATTGGTTAAGGTGGATGTGAGGCCGTCTCTCATTGGGCAGCATAGCAGTGTTTGAGGTGCCAGTACTTCAAACTAAGGGAGGCAAAAGCATTTATATGGTAGGGTATCCGTACGCCACAATTTACAGTTATAAACAGACACAAATAACAGTAAAACTTCAAGCGCTCTCCTCCACAAACTCACGAATCTATTGCCACATAAGGCCTCTGACGGGATTAAGCAAAGCTACATGTGTTTCGGCTGCGGGAGGAAAAAACTGTAAAAATGAGCAGAGAACATGCAAACTGCACATAAACACGGTGCAGAATCCAGACCCACAAAGCACCAGGCGCCCCCCACCCCCCCCCCAGCTTTTCCCTAATTAAATACAAACGCGAATGAAAAGCTCACGACGGCAAGGTCTCCCGTAATTCGTAACTTGGCAGGCGCCTGTGAATCTGCAATAAACTCATAAACAGAGAAGCTATATGCTAATTGCCTGTAATAATTTAATACGCCTTTTATATAGGCCCAGGGACTGTAAGAGCACGTGTACCTGTGAGACACTGGTACCAGCAGGGGGCGTCACTGGGGCAGTAGTGAGAGACGCTTCCAGACGTCGTCAAACGAGACCAAGACCGGAAGCTAAGCTGGGCTATCTGAAAGCGGCGTCAAACAGAACTGGGAGCGTGGCGCTTTTGGACGACCGTAATGGGGCTCCTCAAAAGGGCAATCAGAAACCACAGACCCTGGGGGGGGGGGGGGGGGTCTTTCATGGTGACCTAAGTGGCCAGGCCCCAAGGACCGTGTCCGTCTCCAAAACACCAAAGGCTTGTCTGCGGCTTGGCCTCGCTCAGAAAACAGACCCCGCACTGTGTGGAGTCATGGAATGGGGGGGGCAGGGGGCATGCAGACAAAGGGGGCAGGAATGCCTCAGAGCAGTCGGATCAGTGTAACGAGGGGCAAGACCGGACCCACGGGGTAAAAATGAACCCATTGTTGGGCCACATGAACCAGCAGCAAATGCCGACTCAGCCAAGATTTTGGGAAAACATGGCATGTAAATCACACAAACACACAGATATATCATAAATATACAATGTGCAAAATCCACCAGAGTCCTCAGGGACTCCAGTATAAATCAATAAGGTTTAGCTCACACTGGCTGAGCAAATAAGTTTTGGGGATTGTATGTCCTGACAGCCATGGAGAAAATAACAACTGAATCACTGTCCGCTTGTGACATTCGCAGCAACATGCTTATTTCTTATATAAGATGCAGACAGACAGGTAAAGGTCAATGAAATATACACCAACAGAAGAGAGAAACACATAAGGAGAGAAGTCAAGAGCAATTTGCCTCAGTCCATTACCAGGTCACAGCAATGGATTCTCCAGCAGGGGGGCTAATAGAAAGCGAGTTATAATGGCCCCCCAACCCAGACCAATCCAATTAGCTTCTGAATACTCAGGGGCCCTAAGAATCGTCCTAATGCCCCCCCCCCTTCACAGCACGCCTGCTTTTCAGGTTGCTTATGCCTAGTTTCCACCAACACTGTGTCATATCTGGTGCCGGGCTTTTTCCCAGTCTGGAACTGGTTCCGTGCGTTTTCACTGCAAAAAAATTACCCTGGGCCAGAAAAAATGGCTCCAGCACAGCACCACAGAAAAGAATTCGGCACCGTAACGTCAGCAAAACTGGGACGGGCTATAGTGTCCAAACCATCCGTGTACCCGGAGAATTCAATCCATAACCGATTACTCTAATATCGTCAGGGCCTGCAGTGAAACAGCTAGCCAGCTTATTAGCGGAATAACGTTACAAGTTATCTTAAGTGTTCTTATGCTGTGAAAAATGAAAGATTGACCTGCTGGCCAGATTTACTAATAAAGCATAAATATGTCACAGGTCGAATAAATTTAATTTTGGTGTGTGAGTGGCGAAGAGAGATCATGAGGCGTACTGCAAAATTTTTAGTAGACGCTTTTATTGCGTAATCCTTAAAAGGACGGCGGGAAAACAGCGAGTGAGAATAAACTTAGACACAGACAGGGGAGCCTTTACGTTGACGAAAGGGGATACAGGCGATAGTCATACCCTGAAAAGCCTTGAGGGCTGTTTTTTTTTTGGCTTGGCAGCTGATGAAAATGAAACAGATCAAGAATCCAACTGGAATCCAAAAAATCAGAATTCATATGAACCTTTACTTTGCTCTCATTTCTGCTTACGTTCATTTTTGAAACTGGTGGAAACACGGACAGGTTCTCACAAGGCACCAAGCGAGAACCAGGCCAAACAAGGTATTAGAAATCACTGGCAAATTCAGGGCCCGGCCCCACATCAACCATCTCCATCAACCAAAGGTAAAACCCAAGATAATCTGAGCCTGGCTGATTCCCTTCTCCAGTAAACTCATGCTCTCATATGAAAGTGATTCATACCCCACGTCCAACGGTAAACACTGCAGAATGGATTGGCTTCATGGGAAACCGGAGACGAAGGTCTACAGGCTGGCAGGAGGTCTGAACTCTACATTTCCCCTCTCGTTCATCATTCCTGTCACCATACGATTGGAACCAACCCAAAACCGAAGACGATCCGGGAAAGACTTGTGGCAGGTGTGAGCAGGTGACCTGAAGTCGAGATCGCGGGATCTGCCATCGAAAGTGTGAAGAAACATGGCCGCCGATAAAATCACATTCCATCTCTCGCAGAAGTTGAAGGACAGATCCAAAGTCGACTGAATAAGGACAACAAATCACGAGATAACACTTTAAACATTTAACCTCTCGTTATTAATCCAGGTCTGACAGGTGCAGGAAGATAAGGCCTCCATTATCTTTCGAATGGCTCCACCCCCTCCGTTTTGGAAAAAAAAAAAAACACACACACAATCACTCTAGCAAGTTTTGACTGACTTTAATTCTGTAACCCAGATATACTTAGATCCTGCATCATGCACCCCAAGCATGCCTCAAAAAGTCCCCCTTTTATTTTGGAGTGGTGTGTCATAGTAACACGCTATGATTAACTCTTTAAGGTCACGCCCATCAGTTAGGGGACGCCAGGGGCCCCCTTTAAGGGCATCTGCGGCTGGTTAACGACGAGGCAGGCCGGCCGTGGCGTGGGCGCTCTCAGACCACGGAGCACTGAATCACGAGACGACCTTTGAAAAGACGACCACAGCTGAATTTTGGGCCAGATTCTGATTGGCAGCTGTCCAAAACAGACCCCTACCAACCACAAAAACACACACGTGGCGCGGAGGGGGGGGGGTGGAGTCTACTGGATATAAACAAGTTCCCCTTTTCCAGACATAAGCTACTAGCCTTTTCTGGAGAAGATAATCTTCTCGATCTCACATTGACGTTGTATCACTTTATTGCTGCCCTCGTTAAGGGGACAGTCAGCCTTAACACGAGCGGCGATAACCACCTGTCAGCCAGCGGGGGGAGGAACAGCTTTCAGTCCCTCGGGGCCAACAGAAAAGCTCAGTGACAGGAGATACACCCCCCCCCCAGGCCAGCTGTGAACAAACCCACCCTGTTTATTTTTTAATCGGCGTGTCGTATCACTCTGAGCTGTGCCCATGGGCCGTTGGTAACGTGTGGCGGGGGACCCCGGGAGATGCCCGGGTGCCCGTCTGACCGGTACCATTCGCCCGTAAGCCCGGCCGCTGTCCGCCAGGACATTCCTGGAGTCCTCGATGTTATGACCCTCAACAGCTGCAGGGTGTATACTGAGCAGCTTTTACTACTATGGGTGGGAATCTGTTGTGGGAACCGCGTTTGGGCTAAACTGTAGCTACAGGACGAGGGAATGACGAACTCTTCCTCCTAAATCCGACTGGAAAACAAAAAAAAAAAAACTCAGGCCTTTAACGGCACGAGCTCTGCACCCCCCATATTTAACTCACCGCCATGCACATCTGTAAAATGAGTTTCGGGGGGGGAGGGGGGGAGAAAAACAGATGGGAAATTATTTAAAAACTGTAATCAGCGTTTTCACTGTTTAACAAAAATGTGGACCATTGATGAGTATCCTAAGGCGGGTCTGATCTCCGCTGGCTGCAGGGACACGGCTAGCCAGGCTGGCTCACGCTGGTATAGGAGTCGAGGTGTAATTTCCACCTTGGTGAGAGATTTTGTTTCATGGAAGGCAGAAAGCCAGGCGAGTAGCACCTGTCCGCTACTGACGTCATCTTGCCCTAAACCCCGCCTCCGCTCTGTGTGCTGACCTTTAATTAACACTGCGGACATGCCCAGGGGTATTTCCGCCGCGCTCGTCCGTGAGCTTTCATGGACCATCACCTGACCCCATCCCGGGCTGACCAGCTCCACCTCTCTGGACCTCCAGCGTGTGTCCGGAGTGTTCGGTTTTGGAGCAGGAAAGCCTGATATTTATACAGGATCAGCCACCCCTGGGAGAACCAATCAAAAGCTGATCCTCAGAACACATGTTCACTCAAAGTCGTCTCGACCAATCAGAGGGCAGCAGATGTGTCAGCCAATGGGTCATTTGACAGTATGTGTATCTTTACCTCTTTCCTACATCAAACCATGGCCCAGGCTGAAAAATATACGGTAATTTAGACTTTAGTTTGAGTCATTAGACAGGGGAACAGCTTGAAAAACAGCCCACCTTTGTTAAAAGGATGTAATCTGGGTAATTTTGTTTTGTTTTATTTTTTACCACACAGGCACTAAGCAGACAGACATTACAGATGTTTGTCTCAAACGAGGACAAAAAGGTAAAGCCGCTTCACTGGTGATGACCTTCATGGCCCTGCACGGCTAGAATCCACCTCTCCTGGCTCCTTTCTCCTCAGAAAGAAGCTGTAAAATAAATCTTAAATAAACGTGAAAGTTCTCCAAGCAGCGAATGCTCGGGTGCAGTTTGTATATGAATTCAGTCTGTAAACACTGCAGGAAAATCGCTTCCAGGGCGGGATAATCGTACGGCTTTTATCGGAGGTCGACATATTAAGGGGTCAGGCGGCTGACAGAAAATCGGAGTGCCCTATTTGGTGAAGTGTGGCAGAGGCCACCTTGGGTGAACGCTGGGGACTAAGCACAAAGCACAATGGCCCAAATACAGGATAAACAACAAGAAGTGCTCGTTTTCCATAGCTGGTCATTTCGGGGTGGCTGATTGTTTGGGAGCGTGAAACGGCGTCACAGATAACGTGGAGAGCCATCGGCTTTCCGATCCGAGACCATCCATCCATCCATGCATATATCTTGTAACTTCCTATCCTGGTCGGGAGGCGGGGGGGCAATCCCAACCAGCAAAGAACACAAAACTGGAATGCACCCTGGGCGGGATACCTGTCTGCTGCAGGGTCAAAGATGCAGTCGTTCATCTAATAGTCTCTGAAGCCACACACAGCAGGCTACACTGTGACACGGAAATGCGTGTGGCGAGAGGAAGGCAGGAGCAGATGTAGATAGACGTACCCAAGCCTGAGCCGGGTAAGAGCTTCATAATTACCAGTAACGAGTAAAATAAGGTCTGCAGGGTGCTGATCTGGAGAAGGTAGCGGACTGGCTGTGGGCTCTAAGCTCACATCCACTTAGATCAGAACCTGTTTCAGCTGGCAAGGACACCGGGTGTCTCTTGGGTAACGGCGACATCGTGAGACGACGATTCACGTGCGCCGACGTGCAGCGGCCTGAGGGAGAACCGGTTTGGCCAAGTAACTGAGGGGGGCGTGACTGCTGAAGACAACTCAAACTGACCACAAGCCCCACCTTCACTGATGCCATACCAGAGATAACCCCGCCCACCACCATATGACTGAAACCACACCCATTCATTTGCATACTGTGCATTCATCATAAGTGCTCAGTAACTGCGGCAATTCGGCGAACTACCGGGGACTAGGATGGGGGCAAAAACACGGACTGTCTGTGGGTCCCCGAGGACCGGATTGGGAAACACTGCTGTAAGTTGCAATATCAGAGCCCAAAGTAAAGATCAGCTTGCAAGAATGTTACTGCATCCAGCATGAGACAAACTAAGTTAGAAGTTTCAAGAAGATCCTGCTCTGGGAAGCATCAGTGGCAGAGTCTTCATTTCCAGGCCTGCATTTTACCTGGGGGGGGGGGGATGATGCCGTCTGCTAACATCACCTGACCTACTTTTCAGAAACGTCTCCATTGCCCCCCCGATGGCACGTTGGCAGACATGTGCTGTCCAGCTGTGTAGGGGGTCAGCCAAGGCTATGGGGGGGGCAGGGGTTTCCATGGGCAAGAGCTTACAGAGCCACACCAAATGTAAACAAGCACTTCCTACCTTCCCGGACCCCCCCCCCCCCCCAACCCGCGCCCCCCCCCCCCCCCCCTCCACCAAACACCCCGGGGGAGGTTGTCCATGCAGGCGGAGGGGGGGGGGGGGGGGGGGGGGGGCGC
>JAOYFF010000081.1:1845750-1861879 GCA_025773925.1 Cryptomyrus ogoouensis
GTGGGGGGGGAGGGGGGGGGGGGGTGGTGTTCGGTGGGGAGGGGGTGTTGTGGGGGTGGGTGGGGGGGGGGGGGGGGGGGGGGGGGGGTGACATCTGAAGGGAATGGATCTTTATCGTAATAATCAAACCAAAAACAGACACAGCCAAGTCTGCAGCAGTTACGCAAGTTAATAAGAATTCCCAGCCTTACACAAGGCATCCGATACATGGCTTCTGATGCATGTGTCTCCATTCTGATGGAAATCCCTCACATATTCCCAGAACTTCTCATCGGTCTCTAAAACACGTGGGAACATAATTTTAATTACTATAGATACATTAAAGGAAATAAGCAGCGAATAATGCACTCACACTCCAAGTTTCGCTCTCATCTTTCATGTGTGTGTGCGTCTCAAAGAAGAGCATGATGGGATATGTGACAAGAAGCATACCAGTGTACCTGTACTCATGCTTCTCCAACTGCCAAACGAAGCATGATTTCAATTTCGTAAAGCTTCCTGGGCTTCAGTTTCATGAGAGACCCTTCTGTGGAGATGAACCCAAGACACTCAAGCAGAAGGGCACCTGGAAGACATTCAGCTGTATACGGAGAATAGGAAGCGCTTGTTTTGACAGCGGCAAGCCTGGATGTTATGCTCAGCGGAGAACTAGATATGGATCCTTGAGGAATATGGCGTGTCGGAAGATGTTTTGATGACCCTGGAATGGCTGTTTGGAAAAGCTCTGGTTTTGCTGGGATGGGTCTTGCTATCAGAAACGCATTAAGTACACAGTGTAAGTACCCAGAACAGACGCTGGGTCACTGGGTTAGAGGCTTTTGATTCAGCCTGATGTGCGGGTACATTAAACGGGGGAGTAATTAAGTCGTAGCCATTTCCTGTTGAGAAAACGCGGAATGTCAGGCACGCGCACGGAATGGCGCAATTCCTCATCCTGCTGGGGGTGCAGCTTTGGGGGAATGCAGCCAATGCATCGCAGGATGGAGAAATCGTTACGGCAATGCGACAGCCCACAGAAACGGCCCTCAAAAACGGCCTTCAAAAGTCATGTGACTAATTCGAAACATTCACCTCCCCCGCACACTGCGGCCCCCGGGAGCCTGTGGGTAGCCAGTTGGAGCATTCCTCCCCGCCAAACCACATCACTGACAGCACAACCGATGCAGGGGACAAATCAAGCCATATGAGAGGACGTCATATGGACAGGCTAATGCATGCCTGTGTTCGATTCTGCTGAAATGTTTACCTTTACCATCCATCCATCCATCTTCTGTAACCACTTGTCCTATTCAGGGTCGCGGGGGGTCTGGCTCCCATGGACACAAATCACGGAACAACTCAGGATGGGGCACCAACCAATTCACTCACACATGCAATTTGGTTACTCCAATTAGCCTCAGCATGTTCTTGTACTGCGGGAAGGGGGGGCAGAGTACCTACCGTGCCAGCCCTGTATGCTTTTGCAATTACGCTAAAATAGGAAAGTGTGAATAGAATGAAGCTCTTTAATTAATACACAGAAAATAAGTATGACATTATCTTCAGGAAGAAGACACTTGATGCTTGACTTCTAATTGAACAGATAGCCCAGTCCTTTGAGATTGTGTGGGAAATCGATGCCTCACACCTCAGTGATTTCAAGGTTTATTATTATTATTCTTATTATTATTATTATTATTATTATTATTATTATTCTGGCGGGAAACTCAAAAATCTTTTCGACAAACACAATATCTCGCGAGAAACTGAATAAAATTATTTTCGTAGGTACCCGCTTAGTTAAATACGGTAGGAACGCATAACAGTAGCACGGGTTGCTCTCGGAAAATTCCACGGCGTGTATCAAGCGCCATCTAGAGGGCATATTGAATGCATCCTGGGTGATCGCTGCTACAGTCTTCGAGCATTTCAAGTGCATGTAATTCATTTAGTTTAATTTTGCAGTGGGTATTATGATATTATCTGATGTCTGATGACAGACAAACCATTACAGATCAAAACAGACATAACATTTAACCTTTGTACAAATCTAGAAATGCTAATATTTAGGAGGGTTATCTACAAAAGAAAGAGGGCAAAATGATTTTGCTGTTATATGAAATTAGCACAAGTACTGACTGTCCAATGCGAAGATTAATAATTACTTCAGGTAGTTTTTATATTTAGTTTACAACAGAATATTGTTTATACTATTGTAAACCTACACAAGGCAATCTTTGCTGTTCGATTTGAAGGAAGCGATTACCATGTTTAATCAATCACGCTAAATCGCATACGACGCCTTTTCACAGGTAAGTAGCTGTAGAGCATGTCACGTTACATTTTACAAAGGCGGCCTGTTTGACAACATAAGGGTAATGGAAAATGACTCCCGAATTCCCTGGACCATGATCTCAGGACCAGATGGCCCCAAGTGGGAAGCGCAGGGGAGAAGAAAGAATGGTGTTTTATTTATAAATAGCTTGGGTGATGTAGCTGCGATGTAGCCAATCACAATTTGGAATTACCCTGTTATAAGATAGCACAACAAAGAGATGGAGCTGTGTGTGTGTGTGTGTGTGTTTGTGTGTGTGTGTGCGTGAGGTCCAGGTTTACCTTACCTTCTCCCAAATGTCCCCACAATGTGATGAATACCCGTGTTTTTTTTTTACCTTAATGGGACCACTTTCCCATATGGGAAAATGTGTTTAAAAAATCAGTGACTGCAATGAAAAAACTAAAAATGCATGAACTCTTGTATTTTGTTTGGTCACTTATGGTTATGGTTAGGGCAGGGTAGGGGTTAAGGTTGTCATAGTTAGCATTACCATTTTCCTATAGAAATGAATGAGATAATGAACAAGATATGATTACAGGACTGTGTGTGTGTGTATGTGTGTATAATTATTATAATCACCTGGGACAATCAATAGCAACATCACAGTGTGATACAGTACATGTTAGCGTGAGGGTGACAGCAGTGACGGCTGTGCTCAGAATACAGATCTGTGCTGAGGATCCGTCCTTTGCTCAGTAACTACAGAGAGAATAAATATGTGCATTTTCAGAAAACACTTAAAGGCAGACTATTTTTGAATCACAAACAAGAGCGGTTGGAGTATTCCTGCAATACACGGCGTATGTGCTCCTTTTACTTTCAGCAATTAACGGTACGTGGAAACGGCGGCTCTGCTGTAGACAGCGGAGCAGGAGCTGAGCAACTCACGCTGCACGCTGGAAGTGTTCGGAGGGGTGCGATCGGAAAGTGGAGCATCTGTGATCTTGCTTTCGCGAGCTCTCTTTTGAGACTGAATGGAGGGTGCGGTGGGTCGATGAGCATAACAAAGTCCTGAAAAGAGGACAGTGGCTAACGCGAGCGGTTAGCGGAAATGGCACGGTGCCGTAGAGGGCATGGCAGGGTTGTCAGGTTCGGTCAATTAGCTGGCCTGAGATTTTGAATGCGAGACAAGCCTGCGCACTCATTCACATGTATGTAACAGTTTATTACTTTGTAAATAAGTAGCAGGGTTTGCAAACTGCCCCAACGTTTTAGATGTAGCTAATTTTAGATTTTTAATGGTATAATGTAGATTTACCGTAAGATTCCTTGCGTGAGCGCGAGAGTCTGAAAGTGTAAGCGTCACGCCAGATGCGTGAGAGCTGGCAGCCCCGGGATCATACTCTTCAGAGCTGCAGGAGGGGTGACACGCGTTCTTTAAAAGCACGGCGTGCCCTTTTGTTGTGCTTTCAGTTTCCCCTGGAGCTTGTCACTTGAGACGTGGTGGAGAAGCGAGTCAGCTTTAGAAGATACGGTTGATGGTTTGCTCCGTGTTGACCACGCTCTGTCTTCACGGTTATTGTACTCTGTCATATTTTTTCCCCACACGTGGTTCTGCAGTCAGTTCTCAAGTGGTATGTCTTGTAGAAGCTGTTTGATCTACTGAACATAGATGGGTGACCTAAAACTGCCATGGAAGGAACTGCAGGTGTCTTTTGTCTTTCTCCTCCTCCCCCCTCCTTGCTGTACAAGACTTAAACAAACCCTTGTTCTTAGGTGTGTAGTAGTCTACAGTATTTCCTTATTCACTTTCTACTGGAATGGAGTGGCAGTCTGTATCCATGAGCGTAGTGTAATCTAAAATATGGGCTTTTGAATGTGTTAATTACCGTTGTTCTGGCAACATCTTTTTGAGAAAATTTACTTAAGGCCAACATACTCTATAGGCATGTGAAACAGGCTTGGTGAGGTACATTTGAAGATTTATTGTACTCCTGTTACTGAAGCAGTTCTACAAGGAGGGGCAAAGGCAGCGATTACTCTCACATTACTATCAAATTACTCTGATTGTTATTAAACAACTTTCACTTTGCCTGTGAAGATCTCAGCATTAGTGTCTGCAGCGTATAACCAGGGTGTCACTTATTTAATTTGTGAATTGACTTGGGTAATTGTTTGAAAGTGATGGGTGAGAGGATGGATGGATGGATTTGTGAGGGGGAGGAGAGGCTGGTTACCAGTGCAGAAATCAAAGCCACACATACACTACCAAATGTTACCACTAGGGGCCACTGGCGAGTTGTATTCAAACTCGGGGCCTGTTGTCAATCACCATCCTGACTGGTTTTCAGCTATTGACGACTGGCTTTTGGAGTTTGCAGGTTTTTTGTTTGGTTTTGGAGGGTGTGAGTCAGAAGATTATACATAACTGAGTTAAAGGTGAAATGTTAGTTCCTGTATACATCGAGTTAAAAAAATGTAAGTGATTTACTTTAAATTAAATCCATTTTCTGTGCTCCTCTGGTCTTGAACCGGCTGCTGTAAATCAGAATGTAAACATAAAGGTAGACAAAGAGCACAGACAGAGCTGTTCCCTGTTCCTGAGGTCCTGACTCCTTGCGGCTGAGCCCAGGATACCGTCTTCCTGACTGCTGCAATGGATGACAAGTCACTGTCCCTGCTTCCTGCTGCAGCAAAGCCATGCATCACCAGCAATCAGCCATGATTAATATGCCCTGGAACTGGCCCAGTGGCTTTCCTGTAATTACACACTGTCTCTGACGAATTCAAACAGATACAGGTATATGTACAAACCATATTTGCTCAGACTGTCGGTCTTCCTGTTGCCCTGTGCTACATGAGTGTGAATTACTCTATAAGGTGCCATCATATAGAGAACTGTTTTATCTTCATATCCAGAGTATTTTTGCATTTATCAAAGATGTTTACATGAAGGCTTCGATCTGATTTATCCTCCTGGGATTCAGCCAGAGCCTTAACTGGTGACAATTTACAGATCTGCAAATTGCAGTCTGAACGTTTCAGCTACAGTGTGCCAGCCGCCCCACCAGCAAGACACTGAGCTATAGCTGGTTCCACAACTTTTTTTTGAAAACCTTCCTAAATGATGCACTCATACATTCACATATGTGCCATTGACATACCTCCATGTCATATTTCCATGTAATGAACAGACACTGATGTCGTGTAAGTGTCATGTTCATATTACGCAGGTTTAAAAGGTATTATTACACATGTATTTCAATCCAGACTTCAGAAAGATGTCGTATATATAACCTGTTCTAGGTCTGCGGTACCAGATATTCTACACTCTTTGTATCGTCTTGTTAAATGTTATAAATATGGTCTTGACCTAAATGATAACTGGGTTATGAAATTATGACTTCAGAGGATAATTTTATTTCCCTGACACATGACATGCTCTAATATTCGTCGTTCAGGTCTAGTGATGAAAAGACTAGTTTGTATTTCGAATCAACCCTTAATGGCGGGAGGGGGGGGAGCATAAAATGTCGATAAAGAAAAATTATTTGTCTGGCGCCAGAGTGGGACCGTGGCGAGCTCGGCCGGCACAACAGCGCCCTCCCAGGTCAGCAATGCCGTGAGCGGCGCTCGAAACAGCCCCTCAGCTACAGTGCGCGCGCTTGCGAGGCGCAGACGGAGACGCGCACAGCGCCACTAAGCTGAGGCACCGCGACCGAGCGCACAGACCCCGCCGCTGAAAAAAAAGCCCAGCACATCCAGCCGCGGACCCCTGTACAACTTCCCCGCAAACACCGGTAAGAGTCACCTAAATGTCCAGCTTCATGCATTTTATTCCTCAGTTTTGTTCAGAAGTGGCATATTATTTTTTTTAACTGTTACACTCTTCTCTAGTTGCGTTTCCATCTCCATTTGCACTCCAGCGCAATTTGGAATAATAGGGTAATATATTTGATAGAGAAATGGTGTGCATATAGAAAATGATCCGCTGGTAGGATACCTTTATGAAACTATGGGCCAGACTTTAGAAATGTTTTGCAATAAAGAAAAACGTGAAGCCGTTTCTGTTGGATTTTTAGTTAGGAAAATGGTCGCACAAAGGGGCGTGTTATTCTCTGCACTTGTGCTGTAGTCAAAATTTCTTTTATTCGATACGGACACCTTCATCGGTGCCGATACTTATAATACGTGAACCATGAACACGTAATTAAGTAATTTATCTGTAAAGCAGGACCAGATATTCAGCCGCTCAAATATTAAAAAGTTGTCTAGTTTGATAACTAAACGAATTGCGGAAAATGTGTTTTTCCACGATGAATTTGGCTTTATTTATCTATAGAGACCCCACACATATAAAGATAAATTCTTAATTCTAAAAACATTTTTAACAGCACCCCACCCCTTTGTGTCTATTTGGGGGTGTGACATCTGGCTCGTTGACCAGTTTTTTCTTTCTCTTTTTTATTTTACTATAATTTCTTTAAATATAAAAATCGTTATGCTGGCTTTTAATATTTTGTTCGTTCTTGTAGAAATACGCAGGAGCCGCTCTTAGTATTTAAGTTAATAATGCGTGAGTCTAATGAGTCGCCCGAAGGAGCTGGAAAATAGTCCATCTTGATTTTATGACAGAAATTTGAGGATGCTCTACGGCTATGATTGTTATCATCATTAAAATAGGAACAAGCAGTTCGCGTGGCGTGGATTGGAATTATCGTAAATGTCAACGCAGCCGGATGCAAATACGCCTTCATATGGCGCGCTATAGCGTACCACTGTTATGTCTGGGGAATGAATGAATCACGTTAAGTAATTGTTCGAGTCCTTTGTCTCATAGGGGCACATGCGCATTAGAGGTAGGGTGTGGATGGACGATTGATCCCCCCCCACTTACAAAGTGACTTGTGCAATTTACGAGCCACTAAGAAAACGGGTTTTAAGCGTGAATGATGCATTTTCACTGCTGTAATTAAGGACGCTGATTCCACGCAACCTATATATTCATGTACTTGGAATTTAGACACATGTATATTACGTGTCCCTGTCACTGCAAATACAGATTCCCCCGTAAAAGTAAAACCAATGTCCCAGAAAAATCACAAACGGGAATACTGGCAGCTTCCCACAGCCACCCGCAGGCTTCCTAACGGCGTAGTCTAATGTATCTCTGGGACTGGGAGCGATGAGGATAGGATTGGAAATCGTTGCTTATAGGTGGATGATGCTATTGGTGTAATGTTATGTCATCCCCCGTTTTGACGGTCCGGCTTAGATAGGCGTTAGGAAGATGCGCATTAAGGCTCCCTTAGGATGGAGCGCGTTGTAAAACGCGGCGGATGCCTAACAGGATCGTTTTCGGCTCCGGTATTTATAGGTTATTTCCTTTTGCCATTGAACGAGGGGAAATAGACGTCCTTCGTTAGATACCAATATTGCGCATCCATCTACATTATTTATTTATTTATGGCAGGGGGTGGTCTTCGTATTTTCCTTTTAAGGGTAAATCAATCGTCGTTTTATCCTCATCATGCATGGCGTAGAAGAAACAAGGGTGGAAAATGGCTGCTGGTACTTGCCGGGCGAGGTACCGCATTCGGTGGAAGCGCACGCGTCTTAACGGGGCGTCGCGCTCCGAAGCTGTTTTAGGATGGATTTCAGCGCGATCTTCACTGGCTGCCTGCTGCCATTAGTGGGCGTATGGCGATACGGTTCAGGAGCATAACGGAGGCGCAAACGTACTACAGTATATATCGGCAGCTCACAGACTAAGGGTTCACCGATGGTGCCATTATTATTAATATTATTACTACTACTACATAATTAAAACGTGCCTGCGTTTGTCACATTTCCTGATGGAAAGGCGATGCTCATGTGCTTCTGTGAATTTGCATGTAGCTCATGCATGCACTGTGTCATCTAAGAGCAAAGGGGACGCTGGATCCTCACCGGTGCTCCATAAGTACCCCTCGTGGGACTCACTAGCAGCGCAGAGCGGGATGGTGAATCTCATTAACTAAGAAAGTGATTTAAGTGTTTGGCTGACGCTTATTCGGCCCAACTTACGGTGATTTTCTTAGCGTTTAATATGGCTGGATGTTTCGCAGGAACGATGCCACGTGACTGCCTTGCTTAAGGTTACTACAGGACCGTTCATTTTGCGTGCTCATGCCTGTAAATGTAGGTATTTGCTGAGAATTGGATGGTTCACTGTACATAGGGTAGGGGGCGGAGTCCACGGCTACAGGACAGAAATAAACAGTCTGCCAAGTTGTTGGTGTAAGCTGATTGGCTGATCAAAGAAAAGTTCAGATGTGATAGGCCCAGCTTGCTAAAAAACATCCAAGTACTGACCCAATGGAAAGTGGGCATGTGGCATAGAGGGGAGGGGCTTAATAGCTGGTCATAATTATCATGCATTGCATCTTAAGTATTCACTCAATTTAATTCATGGTTCCATATAACTCGATATCTATGATAAGACACGAAAGAGTGTACAGAAGATGAGCCGACAGGGAAATAGAACAAAATGAAACATGGGAAAAAATTCCTGTTGGAAACCACATACGGAAACTTAGTCATCTCAGGCCTGGTGGCTCTCTAGGTTAGGTTGCAGTAATGACTAGCGGTAGCGCAGAAACGTGCGCCTTTAATCAGAGGGTAAGGTATGGTTATGATGTCAAGACACGTATGAATATAGAACACAGAAGGGGGGGGGGGTTGAGTTCGCCTCTTTGGCTTCGTTTCCCAACAGAAGCGGGAAGCTTTTCGAAGACTTCAGCGGGCCTTTCTGTTTTTGGGCCTCTGCCATCTTCGCGAAAGAGTCCCAGTTCTGTCTGTTTTCATTGAGGCGATGGATGCAGGTGGCTGGGGCCGTGGAGGGGATCACTGGGATCTGTGCGGAGCCGAAGCCGGGTGAAAGAACGCCGTCCCGGAGATGATTGGACGGGGCTGAGTGATGGAACAGCTTCGCGCAATCAGGGCTCCGAAGGGCCGTAATGGTGGTCTCTTTCCCCCAGACCCCTCGGGGGCTCCTCACCTGCACATGGTACTACACTCCTCCCCTCCTGCCCTGCCACTGCCCGCCTAGCCAGACAGCGACGGGCAAGCAGTCTGGGTCCTGATGTGACTAGACTTGTCAGTTGGATAAAGTGGAGGCGGCTGGCCCAGAAGGGGGACTTAGGCAGCTGTATGGGGTGGGGGGAGGGGGGGTCACAATCTTCGTCTACCTGGGGTTTGTCTTCAAAGCGATCCATCAACTTCAGAGAGAAGGCGGGATCTTCCTCTTGTATTGCCGCAGACCTCGGTGTCTCTAGAATCTACAAGGCTGCTAACGCTGAAATAAGGTAGCTCAAAATACAAAAAGGAATATTAAATATTTTAACGCTGCTTGTAATGTACCAAGGATTTTTTTTTTTGATCAAAGGCGCCTGGCCGCTGTCTGAGGCCTTTTTGTCACTGATTACCTCCTCCTGGAGAAGCCTTGGCGGTATGATGCCGGGCGAGCCGTCTGGATCAGCCGCGCCGCTGTTCCGTTCGATCGACCGCGGGGGAGAAAAGCTTCAGCCCCAGGGGAATCGATTTGCTGGCCGTATCTTACACTCTCAGGTGTGCCAGCGTGCCTCCGTTCCCCGAACGCTTCATAAAACCGTCCATTTTCTATTTTGTCATGCCTTATGATGATGGTTATTGGGACAGTAAGAAATCATATGACACAGAATAAACAACGTGCGATTTGAAAGATCTAAGAGGCCTGAATGAAAATACTGTCACCATATTAATTCATTTTTATCCCCTTTAGATTCCTTAATGATGGACAGATTAGGTGACAATATTGACTGTTTCTCTCCCCTGTTTTGCTATTGAAACAATGTATTTGGCTGTTTTGTTTTTGCTCAAGAGCACTGCTACATCGACGTCTCATTGCTCAGCACATAACGAATAGCACTGAAAACCTGCTTTGTCGTGAGAATATCTTTTTATCTGAGAGGCGAGTTCGTTTGAAATACAGAAGGTTTGACGGCTTGCAGTTACACCTGGCAGCGATAACTGGGTCTCGTTCTCGGAATGGAGAGATTTGTCGTAATGGACCAAAGATTTGTGCGTAATGGGCAGAAGCTGCGAAAACACGTTTGCTTCTGTTTTTTTTTCTGCTTCCAAATGTGAAAGCTAATGGGGGGGGGGTGATGTGCTTCGGAATATGTAGGGGAGCTGAAACTTGTAACTCCCTTCTCTCATAATTACAGCGCAGGAGGGAAGGCGGAAAAGGGGAACGGAGAACGATAATTATAGGGCCTCGTACTCATAAGGGGAACGTGGTGTAGAAGTGACATGGTGCTTAAAGCCGACCCCCCCGGTTCTCTGGAGAAGATAGCACATGCCAAGCCAGCAGAGGAGTGAAAGCATTTATTGGCATCCATCTTTGATGATGTCACATTTGCTGAGATTATTTGAGGCATTAGGCAGTAAGAATATGGATCGTCAGTGTTCATACCATCACTTGTATGGTCTTTAAGCCACTGGATGTTGTAGCCTGGACTGCTCAACAACGACATAATTGTTTTCTTCAAAAAATATATAAAATGGATTTTTAATGTATTATGTAAAATGGCAGGTGTCTGATGCAAGCTAGAGATGATGCAGGAAATGAGACGTACTAGTCCAAATCAACATTTGGTGTGTGGTGGACTTGGATTTCTAACCAAAAACCTGTTTAAATGCGGGAGGAGGGTTCTGCTGTACGCATGAGTACTTGACCCCTGCTACTTCAAAGAGAACCCAGCGAGGAACCTGAGATGGTCCATTTAGTGAGAACCCAATTAGGAACTTGAGATGGTCCACTTTAGTGAGAACCCATTAAAGAACCTTAGATGATCCACTTCATTGAGAGCCCAGTAAGGAACCTGAGAAGATCTGCGTCATTGGGAACTCAGTGATTAGCCTGAGATGATCCACTTCAATAAGAACCCAGTAAGGGTCCTGAGATGATCCGCTTCAGTGAGAACCCCATGGGATAACTAACATCAACCACTGCAGTGAAAATCAAGCTGTATAAAAAGGTATAAACGTGGAAACTTCACAATTGAATAGTGATTTTGTCTCTTGAAGAGTATCTGTATACGGAATAAATATCAGCAGCATTGAGAACTTGCTTGGAAATCAATGGAGATCTTCTCTCCACAGCAGCACCCCCTTCGATCTGAGAAGCCTTGGTGGCAAGTGAAATGTGTTGAATGGAAACTGCTTAATGAGCAGTTGGAGAGGAGCGATCTAATCCCACCCCTCCTCCGCTAGCCACAAGCAGAACGAGGCCACTGTACTCGGGTTCGAGTCGTCGGCTTCCGCACTTGACAACTTGCCAGGTTTTTTTTCCTTTCCTATCCAGCTCGGTGGGACCTGGTGGAACATTCATTATTGGGCATTTTCCGTTACCACCAGGCTGGAGGGGTAGCGGGACCCAAAGTATGTGCCCTGGCATGCGGGCCTGTATTTTTCGTTGGCGGGATTTTGGACCCTATGTTTGTGCCTGGCTCCCACCAGCCCGACAGAATACTGCTGCTGCTGCGGAAAGGCAGAGATCGAGCGTCACAGGCATGGAAATTATTCAGCTCTGGCCCAGCTCTGGAGCACCGTTCACTTGGGACCATTTTAGTAGATGCAGAGTAAGGATGAGCTTCTGTCGAGATCAGCAGGAATTTGGTTTCTCTCTCAAACGGGTGGGCTACTGCGCGACTCGGGGTCTCAGGGGCTCTACCACTTCTTGTTTGTTGTCAGTGACGACTTGTGTAATTAAGCTATTATCTTCACTATATGTCACCTGCTGTGAATCAGTCGCTAATTAGCCAGCTTCTCCTGAGTGACCCCGAGGGACCACGGGCCCATGATGGGCCCCAGTTTGCTGCACTCTGGTCCGAATCCATGACACTCCCCTCGCTCTGGCAAGAGCCACACTCATCGCTTGAGTCCCAGAAATCACACAGCCAGACCGGCTTAGGTGCAGACAATTAGCGCGCTCTCGGCCGGCGTTCAAGTCCCTCCGCATCTCAGCTACATTTAGGGGCTCTTTGATTTTTCACTAGATCATGACCTCTTCCATTCTCCCTGGATTAGCATACACTATATGGACAAAAGTATTGGAACACCAGTCTGTCCAATATCTTACTCTGAATCAAAGGGTATTAATACGAAGTTGGCTAACCCTTAGTTGCTATAATATCCTGTACTCTTCTGGGAAGGCTTTCCACTAGGTGTCGGAACATTGCTGGTTGGATTTGCTGCCATTCAGGTGGGGTATTGATGTTGGGTGATCAGGTCCTTTTCTGTCAGCTTGTGTGACTGTCACATTGCAGCTGAACTCGCTCCCAGATGTTTCCACATCACTTCATTTGCAGTTGACCAGGGCAACTCCAGCAGGACAGAAATGTTAAGAACCGACTTTTTGGAAAGGTGTCCAGTGATGTCCAGTGACAGTGCTAGGTTGACTAACCTCTACTGTATGACCCCCCATTCCGCTGCCATTGGTTGATGCTGGAGATTACATGGCTGTGTGCTTAATTATACACCTCTATGTCAGCAATGGGTGTGGCTCATGTGGCCAATCCCTGTAATTACTATGGGTGTCCCAATAAATTTGTCCATATAGTGTAACTAGGGAGCCTGAAGAACAGTTTAAAGCTGTGTTCCCCAATCTGGTCCTCGGGGACCCGCAGACTGTCCACTTTTTTGCTCCCTCCCAGCTTCCAGCCAGACATTTCACATTTTTGTTCCCTACTGGGATCTGGGAGGGAGCAAAAACGTGGACCGTGTGCAGCACCCCTAGGACCAGATTGGGAAACTCTGGTTTAAAGCATGTCATTCCATCTTGTACGGACCTTCAGCTTCTTTGTGTGTTTGGTTTAGATTTCTTATTAACGGCATAACGAGGCAAGTCGATCGGTATCAGTCCATGTCACATGGGAGAAATGAGGACTGTGTGATTGAGCAGAAATAAATGTTAGATGCAAACCTGAACAGCCAATGCTATAAATTTATAAAGAGGCTATTCTGATTAATGGTCTCTTAGGATTCCATGCTGCTCGTGTTCTACCAGAGGTATGATTTGACCAATTACACAGTGATGCAGAAGAATCTCTTCACAGGTCACATTATCTATTGTGTATTTGGCTACGGGACACTTTTCCTTCTTGCTATCATCCTTAAAAGCCCGCCCCCTATTGCAAACATAGCAGTGATAGGATAGGCCTCCGAATGTTCCTGCAAGATGGAGTCCGCAGAGCGGCCAGAGCGAGCTGAAGGCGGTCGCCTGTCCCTGAGAGCTCCATCTTGTTTTCTCAGCCAGGATGGTCGCCGCAGGGAGGGACCGCCCAACGCGCAGGACAAGGCAGCGACGGCCAAGAGACAGCCGTGGTCGCCTAGCAACGGGAGCGGGCGCGAGTGGCAATTAGCACGTCGCCGCTGTCGACCCTCATTTATGCAACCCGCCTCGACAAGCCAACACGGCGTCAAGTGGGAAATTGTTTTGTTTGCACTGGTTATGTCGGCGATGGGGGACTGATTTGCTTAAATAGCCCCACATTCCTGTACTCTGGAAGAAAGAGGTTGGAATTACGATTCCCTGTATACCCGACAAAAAAAGGGGATGTTGTTGTTGTCATTTCGGCTTTCTGAGTATTTCTGCCCGACCGTTCACCGACCTGGAGTAATCTCATTATGTCTTTGGCCAAAGTGTGAATGTTCAAATTTAATATTAGTGCGTGATTAAATTACTCCATTGCAGTTTACCACTGGCTTTCAAACGAGGCTGATTCGCTTACGAGATTTGAAATGAAACAAAGAAGTGAAAGTGTGTCATTGTGAAGATACGAGATGACATGCGGATAACTTGATCTGGACCGAATCAGTTGCGGCGTTGCTTCAGTGCTGGATGAGCATCACAGCGATGAACTAATGTTCAGTGGCCTTTCCATGTCATTCATCTCTGCAGATGGACATCTAACGGCAGCCTTCATGTCAAGGACTGTGCTGGAGATACAATGCTCCATTTATGAGATTTAAGCCTGTAACCTACAGGTATCTGAGTCATTAAACACTGCATAAGGTGCAGTTTAAGGGTGCAGATTCCGGAACACCTCCCAAATTGTACATATTTAAGAAAGAAAGGCCTTCTGTTTTTCTAATTTCAATCTGCCCAGAAATGTTACTTTCTGAGATGCTACCGGTTCGTGAGCCTGCTAATCCTTCTTTTTTATTCTGCTCGCATACTATTTCCATTTTATCTCTTCACTATGGAAACTGCAAATCTATTTAAATATGAAAAACATACAGCCATTTATTTCCAAGCTATTAAAAGGAACACATTACCATACAGTAACCAAAATATTTGCAAATACCGTAACAAAGAAACAGCTGCTGTATATTTACTGAGAATTGTTTCCATTTTGATCGTGTTGAACTGTTACATTATTTGAAACCATGAAGCACCTCAGCATGGACTTCCGACCAGAGTCATTTGGTTTTGTCATATTTTTCCTGCTTTGGACGTATGTTGCATCATATTTTCTCGGTTGCCAGTTAGTGAAGGAGAAGTTCCGTACGCACGCCGCTTCTTTTGTGTCCAGATGAGCAGCTAGTAGAGGCCAAGGTGTCCTGTTTCATAGCCCGAGTTTCATGAGCGTGCACGTCTAGCAGAGCCATCAGTGACATCAGAGGCGAAGGTTGGCACATGTCGTGTGCATAATGAGGTCACCCCGGGCAAGATTCAGCTCGAAGCTGAGTCTTCAATGTGGCCTAAATGGCTGCACTGTGGGAGCCAAATACCTACAATGTTTAGATGCACTACAAGCGTAACTTCAAGTGCACCAGCCAGCCAGGATTTCTGAGATTTTGTACTGAAAATCGGGAACAAAGGCAGCGTAGATTGGAACACCCAAATTGACGCCTACAGGATATCAGCCACCAACATTTCAGCTCCACCAAATGGGTGCATTAGAGTTACTAGACGACACAAAACCTCATATGAACATTCTGGTTTCTATAAGCCTTTCAGAGTCTGCCTCCAGCGAATGAGTAATTTGCCATGAAATACCGTCGTAAGCAGGCTTTAAGTGGTCCATGCAGAAAATCAAAACACACAAAGCCCATTTCAAAGAGCATTATCTCAGCATCTGTTAGTCACTCTACAGTGATTGATCAGCTCATCTTCCCAAACCATCAGTTATGTCCAAAGGCGTTTTATGCGTATATATATTACTCTTTTTGAATCAGGTATTTACTGCAAAAAAAGTATTATTATTTTTTTTTTTTACTGATTTTAAGTTTGGGTACGGGGCTTGATTTAATGAAATTAGACATTATCTTTCTGCCAACCGTGCCAAAACATCAAATTAAATAAAGCTGCTTGATAAGTATTTGTTCATTGTTTCTGAAAATGTGATTCCGTGTTGTGAAGAATCAGAGGCAGCCATTCAGAGCAAAGTTAATTCTTTTTGCAGTGACTGTTTTTCTGCGGAACCTAATATGCATTTCGAAAGAAGTGCTTTGTTACTGACACATGTTACAGCCGTCCTCTGATGCTGTAGCCTGGGTCCGGATTAAATATGCTAGAAGCCTGAGTTTTTCTTGAAATCTTTACTGAGATGTTCAGCCAGGATACAGCATGACGTCTGTGACAAAGCTTATTATTGATACCCTAGGATCTGAATGGTGGTTTTGTACAGAAGGCTATTATACTTGAACCATTAGTATTTGTTGTAAAGATAGAAATGTAGAATCAATGTTTCATGATTGTTTGCTTTGGGCTTTCTGTGGCTCTGTGATTGACTACATTTGCCTGGCGCATTGCCTTTATCTGCTGACGACCTGCAGGGGTCGGTC
>JAOYFF010000081.1:1873340-1892686 GCA_025773925.1 Cryptomyrus ogoouensis
TTTGCCCCTGACTGCTGGCATCCTTTTGCCCCCCGTTTGGAATCCTCAGAGGCCGCCTTCCCCGGCCCCCCTCCCCCGTTTGCCCCCCCCCCCCCCCCGGAAATGACACGCTGCTATGGAATCTGCATCTGGTCCGTCTGCCGCCGTCGAATAACACTAACTAGAGATGCACGCAGAGCTGCGATGCTAAATGACAGTCGTACCTTTCAGAGATGGGGATTGGCCGACCCGACGGGTCGAACCGCTGGATTGGCCCCGAGATGGTCACATGAAACATTTTGCGGCGATGCTACCACCGCGTAAAATTAGCCACTGATCCAGCCGGCCGGAGGTGCCGACCCCCCTGCTGGCGGGCGACTTCCAGGAGCACATAAATCTCACTCTACTAGCAAGCAATAAAGGCAACGACTGTTTGACTTGGCTGTCTCTCCCCTCAGCCGGTCCAGCTCAATAGGCAATTCTGCAATGAGAAGAGGCTCACAGTGTCTTAACAGACTTGGGCCTTGTTGTTGCTGTTATCTTAATTTGTCCCACATCTCAGATGCAACAGACAGAAAGTCGTCTTACCTTATTATTCATCTTTTCCAACCAATCGTTTGGTTGAAATTACTACGCACCTTCAATAGTATGGATATATTTGCAATTAGTTATTCCTGAGCTATGAAGTAATCCAAGTAATCTATGCAATTCGTTAATTTATAATTGTCGTTTTTCTGGTAACCGTGACCCTCTGAGCGGGAAGCAGTCAGCAGTTAGTTAACTGCGAGCAATTACGGAAGGTGTATCGATGTGTTTATTATATGAAGAATGTCAAACAGCTAAGTCATGTCATGCTTTAATAATTAGGTCAGTGCATATCACCCAGTTTGCAAGCTCCCAGTTTGAACCACCAGATGTCTTTTTCCAGTGTGCCTGAACTCCACAGTTTTAGATGTCGAGCTTGTTGAGTTTTCAGATGAATGTGGTTAATTTCAGTCTCTGCCTCGTTCATGACTTGATATAATTATGAGCTGAGAAGGAAGAAAAAAAACTAATTTTCCTGCGCCTGGAGGGTTTCCTTGCTGAAATGATTTTTAAGAAGCACAGTAGTTGCAGACTGGGGCCCGGTAATCCTGAAATACCTCAATAAAAATTCATCTGCATAAATGAAGCCTGAGAAATGGTGCTAGGAATCAGGATGGGAGGAGTCTGATAAGCCAATAAAATGGGGGGGGGTTTCTACATTTTGCCCCATAGTCCAGAGAAATTAGACCGCATATCCGCGCAGATCAGACACCTGCGCTCGCAGTACGAGTTCATCTGGCCCCTTCTGGTACATCGAAACCCTGGGGAAGCTGATCGCTGCGTGACAGCATGTCGTCTCCCACGTATCGGATGGCGGACAGCCATCGATCGCTAATCCCGCCATCTTGTGGTGTCCATCATAGCGGCCAGTGCCGAAGGTTAAGGGCAAGGGCTGACCCCTTGATAGAGATGCTAATGGGTCGATGCGGACCCTCGGAAACAGGAGTAACTTCATTACAACCTGCAAAATGAGCCTTTAACTGGCCTCAGTATCACTATGAAATTGCATACTCAAAGTACTCGTGAGTATTGTTGTAATTCTCTTTGGGTATATGAGTATACATTGACCAAAATTCACTAAATAATTACTTAATTGCTCAATATAATTATAATGACATAACGCATGTCAGGATACATTTAATATTCATGTATCTTTCATTAATTTAATCTCAAGGCTGTTTAAATCATTATTGATGAAGCTGTGAAATAGCATGTGCTTCAGCTAGCATGGTTTTAATTGTTTTGCATTTTCTGCATAATGTCTGAATAGCTACGAGGCGAATGTAGACTCATGGCTCGCCTGCCGTGGGATTTATGTGCTGTTATTAACAGGAGAGGGTAACATGTCCGATATCTTGTCGTCGGCAAAATTGTTTGACGTCTAAATTATGCATGAAGTCTCTTTAAAAGCCAACCGACCCATTTGTAATCCAATATTTAACTCAGTGCATTATGATAGGATGCATTATATAATAACTGTAATCAATAAGTCAATGACAAACGTGAGTGATGTTCAGTTTTGCCATGGCAAACCTTTGTGTCTTGGCTAACCCTTTAATTAATATATTGAAAATAATACGAGCACGGAGTTGGGGGGGGGAGGGGGGGACTCAGTAATTGTGTAATAAGTACATACACTTCGTTCCCTGGATGCCTTTGTTAAGTCGGCGTACAGTGTTAAGTAGCTTGATAAAAGATGTTAACTTGTGTTTCTTGGGGTAGGTGGGCTGTGATCCAGTTTGAAATGATTTTGCTTTGCAGCTGACTTTGAGTACTCCCTCGTGGGTGCAGTGTGGAGAGGAAAAGACGGATCAGAATGTTATGAAATCCCTTTGTTATTTTGGAGTCCAAGCTAACATATATCATATATCACCAATTTAATTTCCCTATCAGATTAATGGGGCATGAATGTCTGTGTAAAGATGTGGTACTTTAGCAAAATCTAGGTTATTATCATATTGCTTTAATGGCTGAAATTTCTCTTTACGCTGACCTTTGATTAAAGCTTATAATTACCAGAGATGGCTGTGACAGATGGGTTTGCACAGAACTGAAGGCAAACCCACTGCGGGCCACTTTTCCATCGCAAGGGAGATCCAGATCACCTCCTCTGTACCAGAGGGCCAGCAGTATGGTTCCTATTTGCTGAGTGAAAGAGAATAGACGAAATGGAAGATTCCAGGACTCATGGATTTAAATAAATTGTGGCCATTTTGGCTCCTGGGCCTGGCTGCCGACGCACTCTTCATCCGTGCCTGAGGAGGTCGTGGTCCCAGTCTGTCAGGACATGCATTCCCCCTCCCTGTTCTCACTGAGGCACCACCCCCTTCTGTGAAACATGCCATGAGAAGCTCTCGCCATGGGTCATCCAAGTCAAAAAGATTGCAGTAAATTGTTCTATAGTTATTCTCTAAAAACATCCTTTAACTGGGTTAATAGTTACCTATCTGCTTACCTGTCTAAACCCACCCTCCACACCCAACTGCTGGGTCGATACTAATTCCAAACTAAGGGTTTCACCATCCAACTCGGCCTGGGAATCGATCTTCTAAACTACTGATGAATTGTGTTCCAAAGCCTTATCTGGCTAGACAAGCAGTTTGCCTGGACTGTAAGCAAAACTCTCCTCTCTTCCCATCTCAGGACTAACGTTTGAGCCTTAGCTGAACACACATGAAGCCTAAAGTATGACATTTGTTATGGAAAAAGGCTGGTCACTATTCACCTAGTAAAAAGAGTAATTTAATGGATGCCCATTGCATCAGTGGACAACGTGGTGTCTTAGTGTCTTAATGTATAAAATGATGGCAAAACAGTTATATTGTCAGTAGAGCTGATGTGGCAATCAATGAATTCATAATGTGACAATTCTGTAAAGTTCTTTAGATGTTCTCTGGCAGTAGCTGGTAACTAGTTACGAATGTGTTGCGTTTGCCCAAATTTAAACGTTTATAATCAGACATGGTCTCGTTCTTTTTTTTAGAATTTCTATTTGATTAGGAGACGGCCTGAGACTGAATTCTGAACTGGAGTTAAAGTTATTCTTGCTCGTCGACTAGCTCCCAGAATGCTTTGCGTTACCCAGTGTCTCAGCACTTCGTCAGTGTGCCAGATTTTCTGCTCCATTTTTCCAGTCTCCAAGCTAGGGTCTGCTCACAATCCCATGCAGGCGATACAAAATAACTTCTTTTCCAATAAGGTTGGCTACTCGTTGATAAACCCATGTTAGCTTGAGTCTCATTTGGTGTATTCTTCAAGTTTTGTCAGTATGCATGCGATTTTAATATGCAAATGAAAGTTAGTTCAAAACTCCTTTGAGTGGAACAGATCATTCAACAAGAATACTAGCAATGTAATCAGACATTAATACACATCTTAGCAGATATTTAGTTCCTGAGGTGCTAAAGAGACGAGGAAACTCACCGTCAGATCTCTGAAGCGAGGCCTTGGCTGTCACGCATGTATCTGGCTTTTATTGGTTTGCTCTGTTGATTTACTGCACACATTCCCAGCATAGCCATGGCAGATGTGTTATAATGGAGATGTTCAGCTCCTTGACACAACGTTACAGGCTCCATACTGTGGAGGAATGATTTTCCGTTGCCTGCCTCTTATTTAATGTCTACCAAGTAATGAATCAATATGTAAACATATTTAATATATATATACTTTAATCGATACCCAAACCACTTACCCAGTACTGGGTCTTATTTAGCCTAGAGTGGATCCCTGGATTCACAGGGCGTAAAGCAGGGGGTCACCCAGGAAGGACACACACGTGTTTACACATCCTTCATGACACAGAGAGGACATACAAAATCCATCCACGAAGATAATGGGATTTAAACTCCCAACCCTGCATATTCAAGGCAATAGAACTGCACACTGACCGACTGTACCAGCCTAACATTCTTTTAGCGTACATTTTTAATTTCAATTGTAGAACTTGAAATGCATTTTTTTTTATTTTATTCCCAATGGCTAATTTCTTCGCATTGACCCACGACAGCAGACTCCCCCCATCCCCGCGCCCCCCTGCTTACACCTATACCAAATATGCATATGATGTGGGATTTTGTGCCGAACAGAAGGATCTGCTTTGCGCTGGCACGCTTCTCAGCGATCTGCAGGAAAATCACCTGCGTCGTCATGCGCCGCCTGCTGGGATCCTCATCCGTTGCCATGGAGACTTCATCCCAGTAGCATCTAAGTGAAAAAAAAAAGAAAAACCAGCACACTTTGCCCCTGTTGGCTCCCTTTATCCAGTTTTTACAGAGTGCAGCTCTGTGTCAGGTTCTGTGCGTTCGGCATGCATGACGGGATGCTTCGCGTGCCCGAGATGTTATCTGTTAATATTCTATTCTCCTGATGTCTGCGCTTGTGCTCGCGTGAGTCATTTACCAGATGTAATGTCCAGAGGTCTGTTCCATGCATTCTGACTCGCAGCCTTGGATGCTGCCGCGGTTTGTCGGAGACGGTGGACGTTCTCCCCTATGCGCTTTCTGGGCCCGTTCGTCTAGCTTTCATCCCTTCGGCCTGGAATTCGGAATCCCAGCTGACCCTCCGTGCCGAATGTAGGAACGGGAAAGTCCAGATTTCCTGGTCGGCATCGTTTATGGTTCCCGGAGCCACATCCGGCATGATGGCACCATGTGTGAGGGTTCCAGTGACATAAAAACAGATTATTGGCCACAGTTAGGACCTCCTCACTTCTATAAGTTTTTTTCCACTATTTATTTTCCAGTTGCAGCCGTCTGCACGATAAAAGAGAGACTTTCCTATTAAGGTTCTAAATTATGTTTTTTTCCCCCGTAGCTTTTCATTTGCAGGTGTTTTGTTGACAGTTTAATTTTTTGATAAGCAGTTTTTTTGTTATAGTCTGGGGCTGGGTGTTGAATAGGTGTACAGAATGTCACAGCTTCATTAACTCACGCTTGATCCCCATTTAAAACTTCTCGGAATTGTCCAATGTTATCTGCGAGACTGTGTTTGCGTCTGGTTTTTCTGTTGAAGTGTTACTTAAATATTTGTGATAGTTTATAAATGGGGTAGAATAGGGCAGAGGAATCTCTGCTCGTCAGGGGAATTTGTTCTAGATCAGCGTAAGATAGAGGGGGCTTGAAAAGTCAAGATGGAGGCAGGCCACTGACCTAAAGTGTTGGTAGTAACATGTTACAAACACATTATTATCATTCCACTATGTTTGGCGGGTAGAAGTAATGTAACGAATTACCTTTTCGAATTAAATAACACAATTAAAATACTGAAATTTAAATAGGCTCATTACTCATTACTTTTGTCTCGTGTGAAATTATTAATGGGCAAAAGCAGCCTTTTCCTGCTTATGATCTAATGTCCTTCGACGCTACGGTGGTGCAATGAACGGGTGATATTAGGTACAGTGACAGATAAAATTTGACACTCGCCGTGTCACTGCAGCAACACTAAAATGATATAACTACCCAGACAGCACACATGCATAGGCACAATGGCTCTATCGGTAAAGCATCTCTATGAGGTCATTTACCCACTGGCACAACTTCACAGATACAACAATACCAAATATTGATTTGACATTCCCCCAGTGTCTGCACGATGTACTGCAACAGTGGTATGACGTTAATGAGATGACTGCAACATGTAGCCTACTGTTATTATTAGGCTATATAACCCACAATAGGGTTATACAACATGAATATTATACTATAGAGTACATTTGTTCTGTATATCCTGCATGTAGTCATGCTGTTTAAAACCATATAGCAAACAAACAATTTAAGTGATTAGAAGTTATATGTGTATTATTTAAAATATTGGCAACATGATAGAACTACTAAGAATAGGTCTGGCAGTTATACTGAAATGACTAAAGCAAAGTGATTGAAAAAAATGTGCTTGCCGAAACACAAGTTAGCATATGTTATTATTTAAATATTGTTAATAGGCCTAAATGGAGTGCAATAATTAAACAATGTTTTGAACTTAATCTAGCAACATGTGTGCTGGGTATATATGCATTAATAAGGGTAATGAAGTAATGCAAAATTACTTTCCCTAATAACTAATTACTTTTATATACAGTAATTGGTAAAATAATTGAATTACTTTTGAATTAAGTAACTAGTAACTGTAGCTAATTGCTAATTTTCAGTAACTTGCACAATATTGTTAATCAATGTTCAAATGTTCAAACCGCCATTGAGTCAGACTGTACTTTATACACATTAACTCAGCAGACAAAGACACCACTGTCCCTCTTGGTGTCTTAGTCATTGTACCATTTACTTGTCATCTTACCAACATGAAAACCCATCAGGAAATGCTCAGTCTGCTCTTGCACTTATCTCATCATAGGTTAATTATTTGCCTTAGTGATTGTTTACCAAGACAAATAATATTTCTGTTCCTGTTTGACTCAAGGAAGCTGGAAAAGTGAAATATGTGGTTCTTGCAGAGGGAATAATGTCTATTTAAATCCATCGTCGTTATCAGCCAACACAATGCTCCTGTATTTCAGCGACTCGCTACACGTCAGAGTAATATATTGCGTGTTACTTTACTCGTAGAATGCGAATGAAAAATATACTAAACACGCTGCGAATGATCAATATGGGCTCATGGTTCTGCGCCGAATGGCAGATCAATTAGCCTGTTTGTTCTGATCAATAGCTAATAGATCTCGCCTTTGAACCCAAAGGCGTTCCATGTTAGTTCAGCACATTGGCTGGATGTTTAGTCAGCATCATGTTTGTTAGTGGCCCTGCTTAACCCGGTAATTTACGACATTCCTTTGATTAGCATCAACTTCTTTAAGACTGCTTTCGGTCTACATGTTTTATTAGTTTACTCTCCTCTTTGTGACATATTTGATGTGTAGCAAAACTGGCCTCTGTCCGATTGACGTCTCTGTCAGTGTCGCTCAGGCCTTGTTTTCCTGGTCTACTTCCTGGTATCCCACCCTCCTCTCTGCCCGCTCTGTCTTCTCTGTGACCTCGTCACACTGGCCTTCCATGTTTGTCTGGTGCACAGAGATCAATGTCCCTACAGGGTGAAGGATCCAACTTCAATTCATCCGACAAATACACCTTCCCCTCTTCCTGTCTCTCAGTACATATAATTAAAACAGCAGACACTATATTGTATTGTCTGTTTAATTAGAGAATATCTATTCAGATACCCACACATTGTTCTAATTGTCTCAAAAGCGGAACAGACTTTGTTCTAAGTGGAAGTGTCTGGTTCGTGTCGTATCTGCTCCTCATAGTGACCTTCCGGCCTGCATCCGTTCCTCTGTATCCACGATGAGTCTTTTCCCACCACTCGCCTGTCTACCCCGGAGCTTAAAAGCTGCAGCATTGATCCATTTCACATGGTCAGCGACCGTTGGCTTACTTTGGTGTGGTTAGCCTGCATTGTCAGGCTGCAATGGAGGCTCTGAGTCAGCAAGTCCAGGAAGCCATCCTCCAGCTTCCTTCTGTAAGGGGAGTCTTCGACCTGTGGTCTTGTAAGCGTATGTTTGCAATGTGAGCTCCGTGAATGCGGTTGCCCTCGGTGACTAAGGCACCCCAGTAAGGCCAAAATAAGAAGTTTAAGCCATGGACCTCCATAACTGAAAATGTGATACCCTTCCAGAGCAGAGAAACAAACATTTGCACACTGTTTTTCTTGAGTCTTAATTCTTAAAATCAGTTGGCAGCTGAATGCCAGAATAAAAGGCTGTGTTTGGAAAAATCTCACGTCCACTGGACAGGTAGACATATTTGTCATGGAGATTGTGAAGCAGCAGGGATCCAGTATTTTCACACAAGATAAAAGATTGCGAGGGGCAGATTCCTCACGCATCCTCGATGTGCCGGGTAACACACCAGAGGATGACACAGTTTTCTCCTGGCAAATTGTTATAGCTGTTACAGTCTGGCCCATTTTGTGTCTGGGGTGCCCGCTTGTATTCAGACAGATTTAGCTCCCTGCTTTCTTACCCTCATGAGCCCGGGCCCTTGGCGCCTTGCCAAGCCTTCGGCCCGCTACCCTGGCCACACAGAGGATATTGTGGTGTCAGTGGACCATGAGGCCTGCTTAGCACATGGGCCAGGAAAGATGTGATCACGGTCAAACATCCTCCTCCTCATTTCCTGTGTCAGTCTGGCCGGGGATCTGCTTGCATCTCAGACCCAGTACTTCACCAGTTGCATTTCAGCCGAGGACGTCGCCATGGCAACGCCGCGCTATACACTGTAGCGCGGAGCTGTTGCACGCATGCCGCAGAACAGTTGGAGTGACGTGCTGGGGTGTGATAAGGAGGCTCTGTGCTTGCAGGTGTATCTCAGCTTCCCTTAGCTTAGCTTTTAGCTTAGCTTTTAGCTTAGCTTAGCTTTTCAGTACACCCCAGGGGCAAAGAGCAGACTGAGCCCAACCTGGGAGGCGGTCACTCCTTATCATCCCGGTACCTGCGTCTTCGGTACCTGAGTCCCTCTCTAGCTGGCAGCCTGCCACCCCTAGTGTTCCGTGCCGCGACACATGCAGACGGACCCCCTACTTGGTCATTGTTCCGAATCCTAAAGTAGTGCCATCGCAAACCCAGAACGATCCATTGCGATTGTGTGCCCTCTTCCGGCGAACCCCACGGGTTCAATAAAGCCATCACCACCCAGGTGCCAAATGCCCGCCGGTTTCCTGGAGACAGATTGGCCACGCTGGCACTGACCCACCCGTGCAGCTTTGCGGTTGTGTCTTTTCAAAATGTCTTCCCACATGCCCAAGGTGTTTCAGATGTAAGCTAGGGCCCCATTCTGTCATTGTGAATTGGACTTACACACGTATGATCGGCCTGGAAAAATCCAATTCACATCCTGCAGGTTTTTTTGACATGAATCGGCCATTTTGCATTGCCGTTGCCATAGTAACAGCAATGCCCGTTTGAAAGCTATTGGCAGCTCTAGCCTCAACGTCCTTACACAGTTTACAGGACTGTGTGATCTGATCCGTAGCCTTTACACAATTTCTACGTGGGATTTTGTTTTCCGCTAAAACTGAGTAACCCAGGGACGTATCTCTTTGCAGTCGCCATTACTGGATGCACCATAGCAGCTTATCCCTTTTGGAAAAACCTGCTTTGGCTCAAATCTGAGAAAACAATATGCTACAGTATACCTGTTAGTCACCTTTTAATCGATTCAGTCTGAAATTACGACCAGCTTTTCAAAAAATTGAATCACTCGGATTTTGGGCGGAAATGCCACGCTTCCTTTACAGAAATACTAACGCTGGTGTTTTTGCCATTTTTTCAGCACCTCGGACTTGTCAGCACACGTCGCTAACGCGCTTTGTTTCCCTGCCTTCTCAGAGACCGGAAAGATGGGAGGCAAGCTAAGCAAAAAGAAGAAGGGCTACAACGTGAACGACGAGAAGGCTAAGGACAAGGACGCCAAGGCGGAGGGGGCTTCGGCCGAGGAGGGCGAGGCCCAGAAGGAGAGCAAGGAGGAGGCACCGGCAGCGGCCGGCGGAGCGGAGGCAGCGTCCGGCGAAAAGACTGAGAAGGAGGCGCAGCCAGCCGGCGAGCAGATGGCGGCTAAGGAGGACGACAAGGGTGCAGCCGCCAAGGAGGCCAAGGAGCCTGAGAAAGGAACGGCCAACGCCAAGCCCAAGGCCGAGGCAGCCAAGAGCGAGGAGCCTGCCGCCCCTGCTAAGGAGGCCGCTCCGGAGGTGAAGGCCGAGGCCCCGGCGCCCCCGGTGGCCGAGAGCAAGCCGGACAGCAAGAACGAGGCCGACGCCAAAAAGACTGAGGCCCCTGCGCCGCCGGCAGCTAAAACCGAGGCGGCTGCTGCCCCCCCAGAGCCCAAGCCCACGGAAGCGGCGGTCCCCGCCCCCGCCAAGGAAGCCCCGGCGAAAGAGGCGGCCCCTAGCTCTACAACGGCTGGCCCCGAGAGCGCGGCTCCGCCCAAAGAGCCTAACGCCACAGAAGCTCCCGTTCCCAACAAGGATCAAACCGTAGCAGTTCAGGATTAATGGACAGCTTCTTTTAAAACAGAATCCACGACAAAAAAAACGAAAGAATAAAATCAAATTGAATTGCCCATCCACATTATTATTATTATTATTATTATTATTATTTTTCTGCTGTAGTATTTGGACTTTGATACAGGTCTGTTTTACCTGCCCGCCTGCCCTTACATCCTCATCTTCCACAGCCACACCATGCATCCCGCCTCCTCCAGGTTGCCCCAGGACCATAAACCATTGCGCTTTCCTGGGCTATCCACGCTGCAGATGTCTTAAAGTGAACCGGAAGGGTAGAATCTCTTTACCAGCTGGACATGCACTCTTCCAGAGCCCGCCTGGACCTTCTCCGCCCCCCCTCTTTCCCTTCTCCTCTTCCCTGCCCCCCTCCCCAAACACACACCCTCTTCCCGGGGTGCTCTGCTCTTTTGCTGTGCGTGTAGGGCCAGCGCCGAATCGATTGCGTCATGATCCTCCATCGTCCCTGCCGCCCTCCCCCTCGCCCCCTCCCCCGTCGTCCTCGCATCTGGTACTTTTCACCTTGCTTTGGTGGTTGTCGCTCCCCCACCTCGTCCCTCTTCCCCCCTCCCCCTCCCCGCCTGTCCTGCGCAGGCTGGAGCTGTCACTTCCCGCCCGCCCCGGCAGGACTCCGGCAGCTCGAGGCCCATCCTGCTCCCAGCGGTGCCCTCCTCCCCGTGGCCCCCGGCCTCCCGATTCCTCGCTCTCTTCCTAGCTTACATATCTGTCACATGCCTGTCGGTGTCTCAGTGTCTCCCAGCCTGCATCCCGGCCGGACTGCCTACAGGCGCCCTCGCCCTGCACCTTTGCCGTCCGTGTCTTTTTCTGCGGTGTTAGGTGATTAACACCCCCAGGGCGGTACCAGTGATCTTCCCGCGGTAAATCACGGGAGAGGATCCATCCTTTTTTCTCTCTGCGCCGACAGCTGGTGGGTCGGCGAGCCAGATTCCCGGAGTCCGGCGCGGCCGGTAAACACTGATTCCACCGACTTCCTCCCTACCTGCTCATTCTGTGGTCTTTTCATTTTCTTTTTTTCCCTCTAGGTATATAGATATATATAAATATATATTTCTTGCTATTTAGGTTTCTACTGGCTAGCATGCAACGTTCCCCCGGATGTCGATGTCGCGCCCCCCCATGGCGCGGCCACGCGCTTAAAAACGAAAACAAACATCTCCCCGACGTCTCCAGAATGTTCTGTTGGCCGGGCCACCTCTTCCTCTTTTGACCGAAGTAAATGCATGTCAGTGGTTGGGTGCACCTGTAGTCCTGTTTATCGATCAAGTGGAAATGGAATTTAAAAAAAAAAGGAAAAAAAAAAAAAAAAGTCTGCATTCATTACAGTTACGGTCACTGTCTCATTCTGTGTCGCCGACACCAAACGCAAACCACTGAGGAAAAAAAAATGTAAAATGGATGCATTCAAATTCTATGTACTTGTATACATGGTGCAACAGTAATAAAATATAATTAATGGATTAAAAAATGCCTGGAAGCTAATATTTTGTTTACCGCGTGGCTTTTAAAAGCACAGAGTACGAAGGGATCCAGCAGTAATGCTTCTGGATAAGTTAGAACCTGGACGTTTAGAGGTCTTACAGCGAGACAAGGTCATGTCTCTAATTCATCTACATTTCCCTTGTTAGCATATCTTCAGATATTTTCAAGTCATCTTGAAGCTGTTTAGATATGCCTAAAACTGTGATATTCACATATTAAAAGATATTTTTTGCACTCATAAATGCTAATATCATTCAATTTGTAGGCAGCTATTAATTATTACAAGGCATCTCTAAATGACTTATAACGCAACTTAAAAATATCTCAGAATCACCCTCTATCCCCCATGTAGGACATATCATGTATTGCACTGAGGATATCTCAACCTCTGAATCACAACTCAGATTGCCAGAGACGTATAGTGTCTCTTTATCTCTCCAGAGAGTCCAGATAAGACAAAGGGTTTAAAATGAGGGCACAGCATCATCATCAGCCCACATCTTCCAGTTTGAGATTATGTCCGGCACCCGGGGGGGGGGGAGACATCAATGGACGAATCTTTCACAACAAATTTACACCCATCCCGCAGAGGCCCAGAGAATTCTCTGAAACACCCACGTCAGATCTGCTCTACTGGTCTCCGCACAATAGGCTAGCATTTAGGCAATGGTGTGTAATGTTCCCCTTTCGAAGTTTAATGATAAATTTTCAGCTTACTTATCTTGGACAAAAGGTACGGTTCGCTCACAGGCATCCGGCTCAATCTACTCTGCTGATGGTATCGTCTGGCCAGGTGCTGGCTGTGGATTTTTCAAGCACATAGAAGGAATTAGAAATCCAGTATGTCACAGTGATAGACAATTGCCTGTCCGCCACTGAGGCATTATGGGTAAACTAACAGTGCAGTGATGCGATAAAACAGCGCAGAGTCCCCTTTTCGATACCCGCTATCTGGCGGGGCAGAGGGAGGTAGGGTCACATAGGCTTGTCATGGGGTGTTAGAATGAATTCATATTATTGTCTGAGTTCAAAGATATAAATCTCCACTAACGGGATCTTACACTTGGGAAATTAACAGCACTTGGGCTACTCAGTTGACACCATGTTCATTCCTTCAGTATCTGACTACAGACTCCAGGCCTCATGGGAAATTCACATAACAAGCTGTGGCAAGGCCTGAGAACGGCAGCCAGCGTTCAGTACCAGTATGCGCAGGAAGGGCAGCCCTATTCTCCTATGTATTACCTGCCAACATCATTACAAAACCACAGTGGCTTTGACATAGACAGATAATGCTGTGCTTAGGTACCAGGATGGGCCTGGACAAGGAACCCAATACTGACACCAATTCTCTGATAAAACACCTCTGTGAATATGAGGATGATAGTATTTTTTTTCTGTTACGCTACATGTTCACATTTGAACAGACATCGTAGAATTTAAACTAAACATTTATATTCGATACACTCCAGCAGAATCCATGCCAATTTGGGGGAAGTCCCTCACCAACCTTGACCAGAATACTTTGGACGGTTTGCGTTAAAGCTGCCAAATGACATCAGGTCACACCATTCCTGTTTAGGACTGTATGCTGTGCCAGCAGAAAGAGACCGAACATAACATCACAGTGACTGAGAAGCAGTTCCTTAAATCGCTTCTCAATGCAATGGTGCATTATACCTCTTACCAAATCAACGCATGCGTGCCAAAAATGGTGGACCTGGCCGTTCTGTGTGAGACACCGTGGTGCCCATTTGATGCTTGGGCGAAGACTCTCTGTCTTTCATGTGGAGCGCTGGCCTTGGATGAATCACCCCCCTCACCCCCAACTCCCACCAGTGCTGGCAGCTTCAGGTCATAGCTGTAGGTGCTCTTCTGGTCCTGCCATCATAGGTTATATGCTCATGTGTCCTACTGAAGTTCTATAGCACTTTCAATCTGCCTCCATTTATTAATAATAATCAATACTTTACTGATCCCCATGGGGAAATTGTCTTTCCACCTCCCTCAACTTACTCTTTGTAGAGTAAGTTGTCCACGAAGGGCAGCCACCCGTAGCGGTGCCCAGGGAGCTGGGGGTTAAGGGCCTTGCTCAAGGACCCAAAGACATGCTGAGGCTGGGTTTGAACCAACAACCTTGTGATTACAGGCACACCGGCTCAGCCTACTGAGCCACAAGCTCGAATTTCATGCAGGGTCAGCCAGTCCCTGGAGCAAGTCGGGCTTTAAGGGCCTCACTCAGGGGCCCAATAGTGACATCAGTCTGCCGACCCTGGGATTTGAGCAGTGACTCAACACCAACAATATTATCTATCAGAAGCACAGTAAAAACCAGGACACATTTCTCAATATCAAATACTGTTGACAATCACAAGCTGCCTGTCGTATAAAGTGTCACGGAGAGAATTTGAAACCTTTGTAGTTTTATAGTGTCACCAAACTTCTTCTGGCTTCTTGGTTGACAGATCGCTAGTGCAGCCACAGTCAACCGAGGCCGAGTGAGAAGGGTTTTAAGCTGCATTGGACCTTTTAGAAAACACGGTGGGACTCAGCCGTCGACCAAGATGGACGAGTCCGGCCTGGTCCAAAACACGAGCGCTCCGCTTGACGTTGAAAAGATGAAACCCTTCAGTGACACGTTTTAAGAAGATAAATATTTTCATCTACAATCTTGGCTTCTGAAGAAACTGTTTGAGTCAAAAGGAAATTCCTTTCCCCAGTCCCTCGTAACTCAGAATCCCATCAAAACATGCGACTTGTTTCAGCGCCCTATGAAGCTGCATAGGTGCTTAACAGCCCCTTTTAACCTAGACAGACACGGTCGCTTGCCCCCACATTAGCTATCCCTGGCTGAGTGGTGCTGACATTCTCATAACTGAGGCTGCATTCCACTGCTTCACGCAAGAACAAACACTAACTTCATAAATTCTTGTCAGGGGTTTCTTGTTCCTGTTAGATAATTGCTGGAAGCTGTATTGTCTTTTTCTGTGCCTCACTCACATCTATGCCATGCGCTATTAGAGAGTCAATAAGTCCAAACGACACACGCATGCAGCTGTTAAACACATTACGCTGCGTCCTTTTCGCTATTCTCATGCGATAATTTGAATCCTTTGTTTTACAGAGGATTCCTCTCTGATTATGAAATTCTCCTTCACATAAAATAAAAAAAAAAGTCACAGTTGACCAGGAAAAACAGAACATTCCGAAATGGAACTCCATTCTCTTCTTTTGAATGATTCTCTGTTACAGCATCTTCATTTTATGCTCTTGGTTCTGGAATGTGTAGTTATGGAAACAACAGGAATGGGAACCATCCGTCAGCCAGGTTCCTGGTTTAGTCATCGGACCCCCCCAGAAGACACTCAGTCACTGGTTCCTGGATTGGTCACTGGACCCCACTCTCCACAAACACCATTTTTTTCCCCTCTACGAGACATGTTTTCTTGATTTGACTTTCCAGGGGGCTTCTCTGATCAAAAAGTGAGTTACGACGAACTGTTTCCACTTGCTCTAGCGAACATGAAAAATTCTCTGGGATGCTCAGCCCTGTGGGTCCAGAAATCACATTTCCATCTGTGCCCCCCCACCCCCTCAGACAAACAGCTTGCTGGAAGGACAAACAGTAGCAGCTAAAAGCCAGATGGGTTTGGGCGCTACGATGGCATCTTTGGATGTCAAATATGTTTTTCTTGGAAAACGGACCATTTGTAGCATGACCTGAAATATCATTCTGGGTTTGGCCCTGCTGCTGCAAGGTCACATTTGGGCTCCATGTCTCTATGACACAGAGCATCCTGGAAAACGTTCCGGAATGTTCCCTGTCTCATGATTCCTTGGCAATGGGACTGGTTTCGGTATATTTGCTTTGGATATGCATTTATGTATGGATGGGCCTTGCAAGAACATTCGGAGACATCCATCACAGTCATGAAAACTATTTCTAATATTTAAGTCATGAGAGAATAAATGAATCTTACTAGGCTGGCTCTGATACTCTCATAAGATTCAGCTCCTCTATAAACCAAAAATCACATTTGATGCAGCTGATTCTGGCCCACGCTACCATCGCAAAGGACCCATCCAGAAAAAAATGCATCCCCCCCCCCCAATCTAAGTCTGCATCAGGCTACTGCTTGCAGACTGCTTGCAGACTAAGAACTGAAGTCCATGGACTAAACTGTCCTGAAAGGCTGTCAGGGACCCTGAGAAAGACCTTGACGCAAAAATGAGATTAAGTTGCAGTTATGTCACAAAGGGCAGTGACCCATATCACCCCCTGCAGTCTCATGGCCACCCAACCTCAGGAAGAATGGATCAAGTGAAATCGGCAGCACCTAAATGTCCGTGCTGATGTCAGCCTAGGGCCCCCATATAACTATATTTTACAGGTTTTTTTACGCCTCAGAAACTTATTCGCAAACAGACACGTGGACATCATTACATTAACGATCAAAAAACACCCCCGCCCCCGACTCGACAACACTAGCTCTCATTTTCGAGGGGGCAACAGCAACCAACATTATCCTCTTCATAATCTCGTTTTTTCTGTCCCCGAAAGGCTTTCATTTATCTCCAATTTACTTTTATCTCGTCAGCTGTGCTGGTTAATTTGCTGCTGGAACAAACCTGGTAATGATAGTATTCAGTGATAATTAATTATTTCAATCAAATATAATGAATCTTATTGCTGTATAGGGGGGTGACCTCACATATTCATTGCAAATAAAAAAATGAAATGTTACTAAGGTTCTTATACCTCTTACCTATATACACACTTTTAGAAATAAAGAAATAATAGTATTGTGTCCAGGAAAAGGGACTAGCTTATTTTTTTGGGGGTACTGGGCTTTTACTGTTGATTTCCTTTAGTAAATGAGAACCAGCTGATTTGCCGATAGATTTGGCCGCTAACCATTTTGACTTCCACTACATAGAGTTCAAAAATGACTACATACCGTTCATTGAGGTTCAGTGTCTGATGTAAAAAAGACATGAACGATGTACAGATCTGTCTGCTACATTTTATGTTACATCCTCCTGTGGAAAAGGAGCACCAAAATAATGTACTGAACTTTTTATTTGATGAAAAAGCACCATATTTTTGCTGCTGCATCGCAATACTTGAGGTACGTTTTCCTTAAAAAGGCAATGAAAATTAAGACCTCTTACAAAATCCCTTACCAAACGTTACGGCAGAAAATGAGTAAGGCACAGAAAAGTGAATCAGGTCAGCGAAAGCGGTCGATGTGTCAGGAACACACGTGCTGCTGATTTTCCACCCTGAGAGCCATTGCTCCTCGATGACTGTAAACCATCAAAACCGGGAAAACCCAAACTTCCCCGGAATCGTGTGGAATCACAGCCTGCCAGTTTCGGCGCTGTGAGTCTCAGTTACAGAAGTGTGTTTACTCTTTGTGTTAATAAGTATATCTGCTGACCTCATCTCCCACATTTGCTTTTCATTTAGTCAGATTAATGACAAGTTTCCAGTCGGTTTTTAAACTAAATGTACATATTCATTTATTTATGTGGCCCGGTATTGGTGATTAATGCTATTTGGTATAACTAATGACAGCAAATGTACAATAGATGAAAACCTGATTTTAATTGTGGGTTCATCTACATTACAAGTCTAACATAGTAATAACCATCCTAATTGTAAGTCCGCCCTCCCCTCCTGCACAATCAGGGTGTGATTTTAAGGAAGACACCAAGGAACAGATTATAATTTGGATCACATTTGCGGGCAAGATATCCCCCTCTCCCCGGAGAAGGTAATATACGTTAAGGCTGTCGAAGGTAGGCTCTTTACCTTAGGCCAGCCTGGATCAATTTAATCCGTGAAGCATAGAAAAACATTCTGGAGAAGAACTACTGCCTCAGTGTGCAATCCTATCTCATTACTCAGGTACAGCAGCGGACATCAGAGGGGGCTCCAAGCACCTCGACCCTCTGTGCCTCCATCCCTGCCCTCCACCCAGATCAGACACGCAACCTGGGTTTCACTCGCAGTTGCCATCAGCTTGCTGTGCCATTGATGGTAAGTCAATGTGATGGACCATCGCTGTGAGGGCGGTGGAGTGGTCTAAGTCCCCCCCCCCCCCCAGTAACATCACCATGGAAGTTAGATTGAGATCGCAGTGGATGGGGGTGCCTTTTTATAGTTTTTAAGCTTTAGCTGCTAATTTGCACAAGTGTGTTTCAAATCTCATTGGCACTAATAAGCAATTTGATGTATCAACATAGGCTGAATATGTGTTACATGGACATGAGCATAAATCTACAGGAAACAAGAATTAACTTAAACCAAGAACCGAAACAGCCGCCACTTTCCAACTTTTATGTTTATGTTTTAGGGTTATGTTGTGGGCTGGCAGCGAACGCACTTCCTAAACACCATCGAAATGCAGTCTTTGTATGAAATTTTCTGCATTTATTCATTCTGTTCCTGCCGCCCTTTGCGACGCATTTATAGGAAGCGAGCCGGCAGGCGCATTTGTACATGCGCTCGCATGTGGGGATCGACAGGCGCGCAGCGAGCTTCTCTTTCAGCGCATTCTGGGAATAAAAAGCACGGAATCCAAACGAGGCCCTGCTGACGGCTGAAATGCCGCATGATCTAAAAATGTCACTTCTTCTCCCGCTTAAGCGAAGCCTGATTCGCCATCAGACGGCAGGCCCGGCAGGAGGGGGGCTGTTTGTAGTCTTTAACAATCGCACACATGCCATCTCCCCTCTCTGCTCACCAGCCAACGTGCCGCATCAAAAAGCCAGTATGATACTATTAAGAGCTGCGAGTGTGTATGTGGGCTATGTATGTCCCCACAATGTGATAGACACCTGTTATTTTGACATAGTGGGGACCGTTTTTCCAGTCCCCACAAGGGAAACTCAATTTTATAAAAGTCTGCGGCTGCAATCAAAAAACTAAAAATGTCTTGTTTTTGTCTGGTTACTTTCAGTTAAGGTTAGGGCTGAGTTAGGGGATAAGGTTGTCATTGTTGGGATCAGAGTTATGCCCATGGAAATTAATGAACAGTCCCCACAAAGATAGGAATATAATGTGTGTGTGTGTGTGTGTGTGTGTGTGTGCGCGCGAGCGAGCGGGTTTACCTATCCTTATGGGGACATAATGTCCCCATAACGTGATAAATATCCGTTTTTTTTTCCTTTATGGCGACCGGTTTCCTGGTCCCCATAAGGGAAAACTCAATTTTATAAAAATCGGTGACTGCTATGAAAAAACTAAAAATGCAAAAACTCTT
>JAOYFF010000081.1:1900472-1910745 GCA_025773925.1 Cryptomyrus ogoouensis
CACGCTGACAGTTGGCAGGTGGAAGGGGCGCGGGGGAAAATAAGAAAGGCCGGGCCCGTCGCCCGGGGGGGGGGGGGGGGGGGGGGGGGCGACAGCAAAGCGGCCAAGGGGGGGTTCGGCCAGGTAGGCCAGCTTATGTGTGCTCCTGCTACTGAAGCGGCTGCACGGCATCATGGGACGCTGAGGCCTGGCAAAGGGCCCCTTCCCCCAGTCCTTATTTATGGGACAGGGTGGGGAAGCAAGTGCAATAATCCACACTCCCGACCACTTCTCTAAGCTTCCCTTACTCCGTCCAACCTCAGCTGCTGCCAGCTGAAGGACCCTACCATCTAATTTACTGCTCTGATTACCTAACAATTAGATAATAACGACCCCAGGGTCAGCGTTCTCCACAGGCTTCCCATGGACCTTGGCAGATTCATTTGACTCAGAGGAAATTTGCTTGATTGCATTTGACAAAACCACATGTGCATTTCATACAGTCTCACTGAGGCTAAGACCGGTGGCTTTAATGTTTAATGTAATCTGGAAGCTTTCTTGGCTTTCAGACGGCGATGCAGTGAGGTGTAAAAGAGGGATGGGCAGAGGGGAATCTAAAGCGTTCAGAATTCATGGTCGATAGACTGTATTTCCTTTACTTTTCTCCAGGTGACAGTCTGCACTTCAACTTCATTTTGGCATGGAAAATGTGACAATGGAACAGAGATAAGTCTCCAGGATGGTGACTGGATAAAAACGGAGTGTTTCAGCAGTCACCAGAAGTAACGGGATGTCTTTCTAACCCAGATTTTAGCTTAGAGGAATGTCACACAATATTTGGCATGTTCTTGTGTATGGGTTAATTATTTCCAATCGGCAGACACCTAAAGGAAATACTTCACTCTGGGTATGGACTGTAAGTCCAGATAATCAATAGATGAACATTTTTGAACCCAAAGTTTCCTGTATAATGCAGATATTTATCTGTGGTTGTGACTCCTGCTGACTCCTGCAGAATATATTCTACTGAATTCAAAGGGATGTTCACAGAAGATGTTGGAGAAGGAAGCTATTGAACTCTGGCCCCGAATCCACAGGCGATGAAAATATACATGCCATACGCATTACACTGATCCCGCATCAGCTGTGCATGGCAACTCCACCAGATTTTAACTGGGATTTTGGGACGCATTACTGGGCGATCAGCGCCAGCTTGATGACAGTGATGACTTAAGGCACTCAGAGCTGAAGAAAGTGCCGTTGTATGTGGAAATATCCATGCAGCGGCTTTTAGAAACTTCATGTTGGGGATTGGTTTCCGGGCAGATGAACTGGCTTGCTTTGGGTAGTCCATGCAACCTGTCCATGCTGGGTGATGCCAACTCACTCAATCAAGATTATACCAGCTGAGATCAAACCAGATGGTCTTCTGGTAATTTCTGCTAGGAGATGGAGCCCTTGATGACTCTTCGGAAGGACTGGGTAGTCAAAGCGAGGTGAGGAGGTGGGGAGTGGGTAGAGGGGAGCGTGTGGAGGCTTGGCTTTGGGTGAGGGGTCCAGGGGCTTGCTGAACTGTCAAACAGCTACACCCTGCTGACGGCCTTGGCTGACATTTTGCAAACATCCCCGGGCTGACCTTGTGTTTACCTCACTCCTCAGAGATCCTCAGCCTAATGGAAAGCTCTCGCCCCGAATGCCACCTTCGGCCTAATTTCCGGGGCGGCGCCCCCTGTTGGGTGCACAAGCGTCATGGCACCTGTGCCCCCTCGCTCCTTCATGCTTTGTTCTAATCCTGAGCTTTTTCGCTGAAAGGCAGAGTCTGTCATTTGTAGCATTTTTAGAAACATACACTTTTTAGGAATGACATGATCCCCCCCCAGCGCTGATTAGATAATCAGGACCATCAGATTACATGGGTAGCTTGTTGTACATTACAGTTTGCTGCAGCTGCTTGCTGTCACGTTACAAGAAGAAACGCTATTGCTTCTTCCTTCTCTGTTTTTTTTTTAACGTTTACTTCCTCTTCTCAAAGCGACTAAGGTTGAAATTGGGATGTTTCGACAAAAATAGATAGATTAAAACCGAATTGTTGTAATTTCCTCTTCAAAGCTGTCTTTCTTCGAACATTTCGGCCACCTGCTTTAGCTACTGCATGTTTTAGTCCATCTCGGGGGAGTCTGTACATTTCATTGGCCTGCTGGGTCACCACGGCAACCGAAAATCCCACCGCCTCCTGTGCGCGAAGCGGGCGCTGTTCTGCAGCTCCTTCGAGATTGGCTAGTCAGATACGCAGGCAACCGAGAGACCGCCCCAATAACGGCGCTTAATATATGCTTCTGGATCTAATGTTTGCAGAAGCAGTGTCCCTTTTCAGCAGAGCTGCAAGTTTTAATTAATGCTTGGCGGAGTGGGGGGGGGGGGGGGGGGGGGGGGGGGGAGGGGAATAAGGGGGGGGGGGGGGGGGGGGGGGGGGGGGGGGGGCGTGGTGGACAGAGGAATCAGCGAGGAGAGAGCAGCTGACAGTGGGAGGGAGCGCATGTGTGAGACAGGACACACTAGAGCAAGATCAGACAGGAGATTCAAGGACCAGGGAGAGCACGAGAGGGAGAGACAGAGAGAGAGAGAGAGAGAGACAGAAGGGGAGCGAGACAGAGAGAGAGAGACAGAAGGGGAGAGAGACAGAGAGAGAGAGACAGAAGGGGAGAGAGAGAGAGAGAGAGAGACAGAAGGGGAGAGAGAGAGAGAGCGACAGAAGGGGAGAGAGACAGAGAGAGAGAGACAGAAGGGGAGCGAGACAGAGAGAGAGAGACAGAAGGGGAGCGAGACAGAGAGAGAGAGAGAGAGAGAAGGGGAGCGAGACAGAGAGAGAGAGACAGAAGGGGAGCGATCTTCCTACCAGTCACCTCACTGCTTTTGAAGACCTTTAAATCCTCTAGGAAACACAGGATGACGTGGAAATTGCCTGATCCAACAGGAGTAACAGGATGTGGCCTGCTTTCAAGTGCCTGCCACAATCTCTACATGTGCCCCCCCCCGCCCCAGCCACCCACATTAGGAGTGGCGGCGTTCAAAAGAGCCACCCCCCCCCTCTGATTTTCATGGCACAGCAGTGCGGTGCTGTTCTCGATCGTCTCATTCCTGACATCTCCCCCATTGATGATGGACCTGGTGCCCAAAGCACATCTGAAACGTGTGCCGTTAAACGGCCCACTAGTGTGAGCGCAGCGTCGATAAGTTCACACAAATGCAAGTGTGAGCCCCGACAGACACGAGCCAGGAGAACTCTGCGCTCCCACTTAATTACCTGACGAAAGACATGTTCATTGTTTACTGAACCATCGAAAGATTTCCTTTAACCTGGGACCGTCAAGCTGTCTGTACACTGATAAACGTGTCCGTTGCAATACTCGTCTGTGCCTGTGACTGAATGTTTTGATCAAGAAGAAAAACCTATGTAGGTAAAAAATACATTTTGGTCAAATTTTCCACCAGAACTCCCCAAGGGGTTAAACCGTTTTTGGCAAAAAGATCAGAAAAAAACTTTTAAAAATCAGTAGCGTCCTTAAAATTTGGAGAGCACCCATCTTTGTAGCTTGGTACATCATGAATGAATCATGGCAAAGTCTCAGACTGCTGGATTGGACTTATCTGAAATCTTTAGGGGAAGCAATTTCAACGTGTCCCTGAGAGATCACCTGTCTGTCTCATTCGGTGCTTGAGCTCCCACTGACTACGGATCTACAGGGAAGATTCCGTTTGTATTGAACAGCCTGCATCTTGCTTGTTATGTTGTGTTTCCAGACGTCTCAAGAATTAAGAGGATGTAAATGGCCCAGCCTTGACCTTACATAGTTCAGTTGAATATCCTTAACTGACAGTTACAATAACATTATGATTTTTGTTTGTTTGCTTTTTAATTGTATTAAATCCTCGTGATTTTCACAGCTCCTTAGGGTGACAATGTTTAACATTTATATTCAGTTAAATTCTGCTGCTTGATTAGACAGGAAGGGTCTCATTTCCTATGACCTAAGCTTCCCTTAATTTGTGGGATTTGCATATAAACTTCAATATTCGCATATAAAACTTCTGCCAAGAAAGACTTGGATTGAGTTTCCATCATGAAATGCCACTGTGCCAATGTACAAAAATCTATATGCATTTATAGACAAGACCAGGGATGCGGCATGCTGGCGAGGACCACCTTCTACCCTGGTGTTTATGAGTGGGCACCTTAGGGGGGGTACAGCACCACTGTTCACCCCCACCGTCTCCCGCTTCCTGTGGCCTCTCTCGTCAGCCATGCTAAAAGTGCCTCTGCTTTTGAAATCGGGGTTTATTCCTCGCTGACTGTTCCACTTACCTCGCTCCGGCCTGCTTACATTCAGAGCTGTCTGCCCGGGCCAGGAAAATCGGCCCTGAGGAGCGTGGTTAAGTGTGAGACTACCCTGCACACTTGGTTTGCTCTGTGACGCTGAGCTTTGGGACCAGGGAGGGCAGTTGAGAACCACGACAGCGAATGAGTGTGCAGTGCTGGCTGCAATTCCAGGAAGGTAATGAATCCTTTGTTCCTTGTTCCTTATGCTGTAAGGAAGCAGTGCCACTCTGAAATAGCACACCTTTATATTCCACTTCTGCTATATACAGTTGCTATGAGAACAATAATGCATACTTTGGTTCTCTGTTTGTAGTAATAAATTCGATAATGTGTATTTCATAGAACACATAGGTTTTTCTTATATTTAGCCCGAAATTTTAGGTCCCCAGGACTTTGCTTGACGACAGAGACAGTGTAAATACAAAGGCAAGTTGCTTATCTCAGAAACATTTCCAGAACCACTAATGAAACCACACTGGAAGTGCACTAAGCAGAAACTAGCACCGTGGCCTTTAGGCCCGAGCCCATAGTCTTCAGATATCCTCAGAGAAAAGCCTTTCGCAAAAGATATTAGGTGAGAGAAACCCAACTCCTTTGAAACTTGCAAGCCAGTTTTTATGAGTCTACGCCATGAGCAGCTGGACCGCTGTCATCCGTCACGAGGAGAGCCATTCCTAGAACCGCCACGGCCCCCAGCCGACAGTGGACGCTCATTTTTATTTCATTACTGAGCTGACACTTTCATCCAGACCCGTACAGGTTTGGCCATTTTCTCTGCTGAGGGCTGCGCTGGGGGAGGACCTTGCCGAAGATCCACCTGGGACCCAAACGACTTTCAGGAGATGATCCTTCATCCGTCACTCCCAATCCGGATAGTCCTAGAACCTCCTGGTGATCACCTGAGTTTCATGTTTGATTTATTTTCCATGTGCTTATTTATTTGGCTGATGAGTGTTATTCAGAGTGACATCCGCATCCTATCATAAATTATAATGTTGCACTGATATATAGTTGGCAAACTAGTTCGTATTTAGTCTGCATAACATGCTGCAATGAGCGTTCTGTTATGATCTGTCCTTGTCTATGTAAGGTGGCCTCGTGACACTTTTCGAAACGGAATCAAGCGAACTTTCATATGCAAAGGCTGTGGATGTCAAGCAGCACTGTGATTATAGCTGTAATCAGAAATTATTCCATTTGAAGCTTGAGGCTTTCAAACCCACTGCGTGTAGGTTTACGGCGTGCTGTCAGTCAATCCCAGGTTCAGATTAATGGGAACCATTCAAGTAGCCAATGGGACATGAGTAAAATCTGTCAGGGACTGACAGCATGCAATCATTCCACCCACCTTAGGCCTTAAGTCTTATTACTCCCATCGCTAGCAGTGTGAAGCTAGTCAAAGCAAATATGTGATTGTTGTATCCAAAGAAACAATTTATTACACTGGTTCACCAGTCAGAACAGAGTAACCCATGATAACATGGCATGTTACTTTAAATAGCCATCATTTCTGTTCAGCTTTCGAATGTATTCCCTTTTCTTTCATAATTATTAATCAATTAATTAATTAATAATTAGCGATTAACGGTCATGAGTTTATTCCGATATGTGACTTGTGTGCTAACGTAATAATTAGCATCATATGTGGGGAAGCTACTTTGCTATGGCAGCCCTGGTTTTCTCTCACGGATGCTATGGGTTTAATGTAAAACACAAGCCCACAAGGCAGTGATTTGTGTAACGTGAAAGGTGTAAGATTTATCGTTTTTTCCTTTCCTGCTCTGGATATCAATCCTTGGCCCCCACTAAAAGTGAAGCATGGTTATGACTTACGGGTGTCTTACAAGATCACAGAAATAGGCATTTCTGTGATCCAGGTTGGCTGGATGGCGGGATTTTGGGTAATATCCTCCTGAGAAATAGGTTGAGTGCTTCTTCTGCTCCGTCCTGAAAGCCTCAGCACAGTCACAGCTATATTGAGCTTCCGATGGTCGCAAAAAAATAAACCCCTCAAACGAACAATCAAGCTTGTCTGCTTTTCAGCTGGACAGGCTTCACGGTTACATCAGCTCGAGGCCTGTTATGATAAGGGCCAGATTCTCTTTTGTCCCTGGGGACAATGGTCTGTAAACACAACACGGCAAAGAAGCTTGCTCATAGCTAGCACTGTCTCCTGTCTCTAAGCAACTGGGTCCTGTCCTGTCGGCCGTGACCAGTCAGGCTGACCACAACACTGCCTGAGCAAACAGCAGCATCATGAATATTCTTAAAAGACTATTCATGCCAGCAGACAGACATATAGATTTTGAATTTCTGAAATTAAATCCATTGTTGTCTGGGTTCAAGCTTTTATTGAACTTCAGTTTCAGTTTAAGCTATAGGCCCTGAAGTGGCTCTCACCTAATGGGAAAATCTCATCTCTCCTTCTTGAGCATTTGGTTTTATTTTGGATGCTCATTCGATTTCTTGTTTTACGATTGTGGATTTTTCCGAACAGGGCAGGTAATGTGCCTTTGCCTGCCCCTGGACTGTGATCCTGGTATGGTGAATTGGCTTCTAAAATTAAAATCCAATCTTACTTTGCTGGTTTCTCTTACTCATGAAGAGAGCATAGGGCACAAGGCCAGGAACACAGCCCAATAGATAGGCAGTCTATCCAACACATAGACACACCTACTGTAGAATGTACTCACACTTAGCCTGGGTGCCTTGTACTGTGTCTGAGAACGATCCCCCCAGGGTGTGATGGACAAGGAAACACAAGTTGATTCTTGGATTGATATTACTGTGTATGATTTGTTTGGTTTATCAGATTTCTGATTTTCCTCGCCGCTCTGATCTGTGTCTATGTTCTGTGAGCGTTTCAGGGAACACATTGCGCTTAACGCTCTGGGCCCAAGCACGCTCGCATCATCACTGTGCGACATTTTGTGTGTGAAGACACAGGAAGAAAAGCACAATCACACAGCACAGTGGCGCTGATTAATGGAAGATGTCCTTATTTTATGATTTATTTGGTGTCATTTTGAGCACGATGACATATATCCCTCAAAGATTTATTGAGCATGCAACGTAACAATTTTCATTTAATCATGCTGCATGTCTAAGAAGACAGTCCCATATTTTACATAATATCTCAGAGTTTTCGGGTGTTGTTCAGTGTTCTAGTTGTTCCTGGATACTCGTGAGCTCACATTTCCGGCACACAGTGCACTTCTGCCGTAGACCAAAGTGATCCCTTTGCCGCAGTGTTCATTAAATGTTCGTCGCTACCCGATCTGTACAGTCTTTCCTAATCCCCGGTCCATGTATAGTGTACATGTGCGCGTGCGTGCACCAGTCACATCATTGATGTAATGTCTGTGTTCCGTGCTCGGGCACGGCTAGCGAACACACTATGCCAACCATGCCCGAGACCAACTGAAACGTGCCCCGGCCCACCTGAACAAACGTGCACAGCCTGGTGTGGATCGGCTAGGGTGAGTTCAGCCTTAGGGATTCCAGTCAGTTCGACTGCATGCTTTTGGGCTGCAGGAGGAACCTGACACACAACACGGGGAACCTACAAGTCTCAGACTCTCAGAATGAAAGGGGGATCGAACCTAGTCCCTGGTGGCGTGAGACAACAGTAATGTCCACTGAGCCTGACAGCAATAAAGAAACATTAAGCGCATATATATCTCAAAGCAGTTATTCATTAGGTTATCTATTTCACATGGCAGTTTTATTTTACACATTCAATACAAAATCAAGATAGATTTAATTGCTAATTTTTTTTTTTTAATGGTGCACAGTAGTGAGTCTATTTTCATTATTGAATTTATATGCAAAACACCCAACACACTCAAAGCCAGACAATTTACAGGCCAGGAAGTCTGTGTTTTATCTTCACTTTTACGCCTCAGATAATGAGTCACTATTCCCTGGCATCTCATCTCTTTAACGAAGTCTTATTGAAATTCCAGTGCCAGTCGCCATGAGCAGACATGCCGCAACACATTGCAGGAATAGTTATCTGTGCCTTCGGACCTTCATTTGGTCCAAACTCGGCAAGAGACTTTGGAATCATTTGAAATGTAATCTTGAAGCCTGATTTTTGTGCATGTGGTCCTGAATGTACACTTGTCATGCTCAATTAGCTGAGTGTGTGTGTGTGTGTGTTGGGGGTGTGGGGCGTGTGACGGCTCACCCTTATCTGAGATCAGTGTGTCCGTCACCCTCGTCCCATCCGTGCCCTTCCCCAGAGGCCGGGCTCCGTGCTGCCAGGAGAGTAAACGGGATTGAGGGGGCGGCGCCTGTTATCAGGCCGACTCTCAGAAAGCAGCGCTGTGTTCCATGCAGGGCCAGACCAGTGCGATGGGAGAGGAAGAAAAGAAAAGAAAAGAAAGGAAAGAAAACGATCTCCCATTCTGTGTGAAACACTGCCCCCTTCAACTACGATTACGCTCAAACGCTCCGCCCCTGTCCACAGCCTGCGGATAGGTGCAAATGCATGTACTGCAGTTTAATTACGACGCAATTAAGACATTATTCGCACAGTGCATTAGATTAAACATACATATGTATTACTGAGCAGACGTGTTTTGTTAGAAGACCATATTCTAGGGAAGATAAAGGACTTGGGAGAGTCTGGTAATGGGATGGCAGTAATGCAGAAATATGTGCAACTAAATTTATTCTGTATGCTAGATTTATGCATATATATATATATATATATATTATTCTGTATGCTGCTCAGGTGTGTGTATTTTAAACCGCATTATCTAGTTAAGCTGCGACTGCAAATGCGAGTGCGTCAAAACTGCTGGCTAATGGTTCCTGTGCGTCTCTGCATGCACACTGGGAATGGGAGTACTGCACCAAGGACAGGCACGCCCCGGAATGGCTAACGACACACGCCAGGCTGCCAAGCGTTTTCCTTTCCGTGGTGTGGGAAAAGGGCCCGGGAACGTTCAGTCTTATCTAACGTGCGAGCGAGAGGCAGCGGAGCCCGAAGACCACTGTACAGAGAATGAGCTGCCACACGCTTAATCACACGGTGACTCATACCCCTCTGATCAGACAGTGTCACATTCACCAGTGCTAATGAGACCGTGGTCTCCATACTGTACCTTGTGCTGGACTCCATCGTCTGACAAGTAAACTAATTTAAAAACTAGCCTTTCAAGCAGTATTGGATTCTTTATTTATTCTTGCTGTAGCCGTTCTAAGATTTTTGTCTTAAAATGCTTGTATTCCTGCCTGTTAGATGTAAAAACAATTCAAACTTGCAGGTCATTTAACAGGGTTTGAATGATGAAGTGCAACTTGGCAAATCCGCTGTATTTACTATTCCACTGTTCTTGTTATTATTGCATTTTTAGCATTTTGATGCTCAAGACTGAAGTTACAAATCCATCCATCCATCCATTTTCTGTAACGACTTTTCCGGTTCAGAGTCGTGGGGGTTCTGGAGCCTATCACAAGGCAGGGAACAACCCAGGATGGGGCGCCAACCCATCGCCAGGCACATTTACATGCCAGTCACTCACACACCTATAGAAAATTTGGCATCATGCTTCTGCACTGTGGGGGAAAACCGGACTACCAGGGGGAAATCGCAGGACGACACGGAGAGAGCATGCAAACTCCACACATATACAGGTACATAATATAAAAATACTAAATATTCAGAAACTCTTTCCATTAACTGCACCTTCATAATGCATTTATAATAATAACAAACATTACATAACAATAACAAACATTATAATTGTATAATCATATAATGATTGTTATTTATGCATATTAAAGCTGTTAAGGTATGTCAGGATGTTATGGTATACTTACATGCTGCTTATGAATGTTCTATGAATGCATTATAAAGGCATTATGAAGGTGCACTGAATGTTCTATGAATGCATTATAAAGGCATTA